>VXAZ01001316.1:649916-719841 GCA_013399875.1 Gymnorhina tibicen
GGCTCCCCGCTGGCGGGGGCTGGGCGGGGCTGGGCTGGCCTGGGCAGGGCACCCCCGCCGGACCCTTCACCCCAGCGGGCAGGGCAGCGGAGGGGAATAGCGGCAAGGGGCCGGGCAGGGGAGGGCAGGGCCGGTCCCCGCGGTGCGGTGCCGCGGGCGGAGCTGGGCGGAGCGGGGCGGGCAGGGGGCCGTGCCTGGCACCTGTGCGGCGGNAGGTCCAGCAGACGCTGGCCAGGAAGAGCCGAGGCGCGCTGTACAATGGTGAGTGCCCGCCCCGGCCCCGCGACGGGAAGGGACCCGGGACACGGCTCTGGGATGGGACCCCAGCTGGCCCCGTGTCCGCGGATTCCCGGCCCTGGGGCGTGCGGACTGCTCGGGCAGAAAATCGTGGCTCTGTCGCCTCTTCTTTTACTCTTTTCCCACGCCAGCGAGTCAGAAGTTTCTCCCTCCCAACCTCCCGCCGGTGCGTGGTGGGGCCGCTCCCGCCTCTCCGCTGCCCGAGAGGGGAACAGAGCCCAAATTCCCCTAATCCAGCAACCGCTTCATGTGCTTATTTTAATGCCTTTAGCTTTACTCACTGGTCCTGTTTGCGAAGTAAAATGGGAAGAATCGTAGTAAATATTTTGCCTGTTTAGCCATGAAATTTAAAAAAAAACAAACAAACAAAAGACCCTAAAAGTAAGTTTGGAAAAGTAACTCTAGGAAAGGCATGAATGGGAAGCACAGGACGATAATGCTATCAGACATTATTTACCCAGTTCTTTGACATGCGTGATACAAATTGACGTCAATCACTCCTCGCTTCCAAGATCTTGTAGCCAGAAGGCCAGACCCGTCAGGAAATCTGCAGTCACACCTTGTGCCCCAAGCAGAGCCCAGCCACAGCATCAGGCATCCACGGGGTGAGGTGCTGAGGGTTAAAGGCAAGGTTCTCAAGGGGTTTAGTCTTAACTATTCATGAAAACTTTCTGTACCATGAAACTTTAATTTTGTTTTTAAACGGGAATATATGACTGACTTACAGGCTTCATACCCTGTTGCTCCACTGTGCTTAAAGAAGCTGTCACCTTTCATTTGCTAAAAGCTGTGAGACAAAAGTCTTTATAACCATGCTTCATTCATCTGTCTTGTCAGGCAGACAAATATTTTCTTGTTCTTTGTCTGGCCTCTATTTAAAAAAACAGCTCATGGCAAAAAATGCATACAATGCAGACATGGTCATATTCTGCTTGTAGAGGTCCGGTGTACAAATCACATAAACAGGTGTGCAATGTGCAGGTAAACATGCCAGTCCTTAGCTTGTCTGCTGTCATGTAAATACAGTTTCTTAGCACTTTTAGAGTAACTTAATTTCTTTTTCTCTCAGCAGCGAGCCTGCAAAAAGCTTTTTAAAAAGTAGTTTATAAATGATACGGTGTCATGAACCTGAGCTCATGTCTCTAACCCATGCGTAAAACACTAAGAAAACAGAGTTCCTGTGCTCTCAGGTCCTCTTGGCTTCTCTGGAATACATTAACAGACCTGATGTATTTGGGGATAGTTATCTTGGTTTGCTTTGTTTTTCTAAAGGTCAAGTATTTGATGCCCTTGCATTTCTGAGACACCAAAACTTTTAAACTTCAAGATCAGGAATGGAATATGACATGTCTGTAACATGTCTTGTTCATGCGCAAAATGAACTTTTCTTCTTTCAAACATATTCTTATGGCCAAGTTGCTGTACGCTTTTTAGTCTCACTGCAAAACTCAGAAAAAAAAAATTGAAACTGGAATGCATTCCATGAATTTATACATATATATATATGGTACGTGTATATCTGTCTATATCTTATATATGTATATAATGTGAATCATAGACAATCTTGCATTTAGCATGTTGACTTTCCTGAAAAATATTCGTATACTTGCATATTGTGTGTCCCAATGTGCTTTCTATATAGACTTGCTCAAAAATGGACTGTGCTTTGAGAAACACTTGAATTCTTATGTGTAGGGAACTTTAAAAAACTATGCCCTCTTTTACATGCAAAAGCATCACTTTCTGTGAATTACAGCCCTTTCCTGGCTACATTCGTCAAGGGCCCCATATTGTTTGCAGTTGCAAGGGAGGCTTACAAAGATTTTGAGGGAGCAGGAGCAGTCCCCTGTGATATAACTGTCCTGTCTGTAGGAGTATTTCAGGCTCTGCTCAGCAAGGTACTTTGTGCATACCTAACCGCAGTGTTCACGTGCATGCCTAAAATTAGCCAAGCACATAACCACTGGGTATGAAAAATCAGTGGTAGGAAAGGTCTTGCTCGGTGTCATCAGTGCACACCCATTTTCTACTGACTGTTCTGGAAACTTGGAAGCCACAAGAAGTAGTTCGTCAAGCAGCATAACTTCTCCTTAGAATTTCAAATTAAAGGTGTCTGCTTAGCCTTCAGCACTACTTCTAAATGGAAAAACTTATTTTTGCCTCCTACCCCCATACTGCTTGCTGTTTCATGCCCTTTTCTCCCTTTTGGAAGGTGGGTTTCTTTTTGATAACAGACATTCAGTAATCCTCAGATTTGAGGATTCCACCTGCTGCCAAAGGATTGAAGTTACATATGTCCTCAACTCTTTTCAAGATGTTGTCAAGCATTGTTAATAGCTTTTCAAGCAGTTCAACAACAGCTGCAATTTGTCCAATTTATCCACTGCTGAGCCTTTATAAATTAAAGAATGCACTTAAAAGTTTTGAACAACTAAAGCAGTCATATCAAATTTCTGGATGCTATTTAAGGATGGAAATGCAATGGTAGGTAGTTCCACCTTATCAAAGAAAAAGTGGCATTCAGAATCATAGGCTTTAATGATTGGTGTTTTGTTGCACATGGTGTTTTTATTTTATGTACATTTTTGGAATCTTTGAAACTTCATTCTGTTTATAAGTCCACCTACCTCTGATCTTGTTCCTTTTGGATTTTGGTTGGCTTTTTAAGGCATCTTATCAGATCCTCACTAAAAAAGGAGGGCAGAATTGAGTAATGTATCATACAAAACCAAATGGCCTGATTTCCAAATAAACAGCATCAGATACAAGACAGTTGAAATCAGAGCCTTATTTATTCCTCACATTTATTAATTTCTAAAATTCGTAGTATGTTCTTGTTACCCTTGCTTTTAGGGAGTCAGGGCACTTTTCTGTCCTTAGCCTTCTATTTTCCAGAATGCTGACAATGTTAACTGCTTCATAGTAATTTTCTGTTTGTATCTTTCTGGGATAAGGAAGTAGAAAAGTATCCATGTTGACTTTCAGTTTTTGTTGGTTTTGTTACATTCTTTACCTCTGCTTCCTGAGCCAGAAGAAATCTTTTTCTTAAATTTGAACCCTCGTGTAAATGTCTTGACCAGCAGAAAATGTTAGAAAAACTCGTCTGGGACCAGGCATGTGCTGGCAGAGTGATGAAGGGGCACAATCAAAAGAAAGACTCTTTGATCTCGAGATGAAATGATTCAGTGACGGTTTGGATATGCCATTATTAAATGTCATCGTCTCAGTCCATCCTGAGCGCTGAAGTATAAAAAAGGATGAAAGGATGCCAGTCCAAGAGCGCTGAGTCCCTGTGGGGGATGTGACCACCCAGGTGCCCTGAGCAGGAGGGGACAATGAGCACTCAGCAGGGGGGCACTCGGGGTGTTCGACAGTCCCTCAGTCCTTAATAGACTCACCTGTACGGGTACAGCTACACTGATGGCTGCAGAGAGAGGTTGAAAGCCAAAATTTGGCTTTCATGGTACACATTCAAATACAAAAGTGCTGAAAAAGACCCACAACAGAGAGTTACCGCTGTACATGGTTTAAGGGGAATTTCATACACCCAGCTCCTTAGTGGAGGATAATTCTCTTTTTCATCCATCATATATCGTAGAGATGCCTCTTGTCACTGTTGTTTTTAAAAGCAAAGCAAACATTAGGTTGCTCTGTCTGCAGCCATAGGCAGTGATTGCTGGGGAGAAATTTCCAAAGCCTTGGGAGTTGTTGGGCTTGTCACATCCAGGGGAACAAAGGGGCCTTGAGAACAGCCTCTGTGAAGACAGATGGGATTTCTGCTCAGTCATCTGTACAGCCTGCTGCCTCCTGATACTGTAATTATTTTTTCCGGTCTCAGAATTTTCTTGTAACTGTTGCAATATCAGGTGACTTTTGCACAGCTTTCATTTTAGGTGTGGAGAAGAGCAGAGGGGTTCAGTTTACCTCCTCCACTGACCACATCCAAGGCGTTCCTGAGCTGCTTTAGTTCATATTGACAGGGGAGAGGGGAGACTGTGATAAACAGTTCCACTCAACTGCCCACACATGGGTGTCTGGTGCTGTCTGAGATGCCTGAGTTTTCCAAAATACCCTTATGGGTTGACAGACATGATTCAGGGCCTGCAGGAAACCCGTTTTTTCTTGACTGGCTGCTGGAAATCAAGTGTGGTGTCCTACAGCCTCTCAAATAGTGTTTGTCCCCTGTGGATGAGTAACTGAATGGTGTGCGTATTTCCTGAGAGTTTTTGTGAGAATTAAAACACTGGGAATCACAGTAAGAACATATTAGTCCTAACAGTAAATGAGACCATAATATAAATTTTTAAAAAAGTATTAATGGCTTTAAAAAAAAAATCAAACAGTGCACTGAGTACGTAAGGTTTTTGTAGTACAGTGAAAATAAGCTGAAGGAAGCTTCGCTGGCAGAAGCAAGTTCTGATAAGGTCACCTATTCTGCGTCACATAACTGATGGAAAGGCACAGCATTTCAGTTACCACTTCTTCCTTTAGCACGCTGACTTTTGGCACAAGTAAGCAGCACACAGTAAAAAGGCACACCTTTTCTGTCTGCCTAATAAATCTACAGGTAAAGGGCCCGCAAAATAATTTACTGATTTGATAAGAGCGAGCAAGAGATAACTGCCAAGTGAAATTCCACAGGCTGACATATACTGTGCTTGTCTCTGAAAGAGAAAAATTTTTACTGACGGATAGTTTCACAGGGAGACTGAAGGTGAAAAAAGAGGACTGCTTGAAAGACAACTGCATGGTACAATTTTTGATTTACTGTATTTTGTTTTTGCAAGCAGGGAACTCTTAAATATGTAGTTTATCCTCAACCAGTTAATGGATGGCCTTGTTACTTTTAACCTATCCTGTTTTTTGTATTTTTATTTTTAGTAAAGACAAGTTTAGAGTTACCCAAAACGTACAAAATTACTTGCTTAAAAGATCCTTATGCCCTAAGTAGATAAATAATTGAGAGTACTTTCTCACTAAGTACAGTAAACAGGAAAAAAAAGTACTAACTGTAAAGAAACAGAAATTTATCTGTACCTGTATTTCAAGATTTATTATATGAAAGTACTTTAATATGCAGCAATGAAGATAGTGAATCTTTAAAAAGCCAGCACACAGCTGAGATGGACTCTTACTGGGCACCTGAAACAGTACATTGGTATGGGAATTACATGATACAAATGAGACATCCATATAAATTTGTAGATTTGGGATGTTGGTGCGCGTTGCTGGGAATTTTTTGGAGTATAAGAGAACAGTTTCCTCTTGCCTCTTTCTCTTGTACTCAGGTAACCCTTGGGCTATGGTAACCTTGTAATGTCAGGAAGGAATTATTACAATCCAAATCATGAGTTTGACCAAGCTGCACCATTCCACTCTCATGACGCAAAGTTACTCTGAATGTGTCTTAACAAATCCCCTCATACGTGTCTAAATCTGCCAAAATGAGAGAATTGGAAAGTATCATTATACAAATATTGCAAAGTATGATTGAATTAGTCCTCAAATTATCCGTCTGCCATTATATTATATTATATTATATTTATCTATATTATGGGATACACAAATTTGGTCTTCAGCAGTTTGGGCAATTTAGTGATTGGTTCTTGAGATTTCTTTGCTGTAGTATCTCGGGTAATATCTTCTAGTTTGAAAATTGATGGCAAGTTAACTTCTTTATTGACCACCCTTACCTGTTCAGCGTAAACTTCTGCAGCACACACAGGCCACATCTATGATTATTTTGAGGTCTTGCTTTCAGACTTGTATTTCACCTCTTTAAACCTGTGTTAATTATATTCCTCAGATTCTCATAATAACACAGGAATCTCATAAATAATTATTTCATTATTATCTGTTGCTTTTAAAATTTCATTAATAGAAGCTTTTAAAATTTTCATTAATTATTATTCATTAATAAACTCACTCTTTGAAAATGCATTCTATTAGTAAAAAAAAGAAACAGCCTGAAGGTTTTGTTGGCTTGTTTGGGGTTTTAATGGAAGAAATAATCACAATATGCTGCTCTATTTTCAGAGCTGGGTCATGGAAAAAAAGAATCAGAGCAGACACACTGTGGATCTTTGACATTATTTGTCATTATATGTAGGATTAGTGAACCTTTCCAGGTGCAGATTTGAAGTGCCACTGGACAACCCAACTTTACAGCACCATAAGCCATAGAGTTTGTTCACAGACTCTTTGTGCTGTTGGGTGGGGCACTGAGGAGATTAGTGAAGCATTATTTGCTCCAATACATTGTCATTAAATTAGCACCTAAGGGAGGAGAAACAGCAGCAGCTGAGGTAGACAGCTGTGAAATAAAGAGTTTGTTTGCAATTGTACATGGTGAAATCTGCATCTTTTGGGTGCATATCAGTAACAGAGATAGAGACATCAACCTGTGTTTCTCAGCTCCAATCTACAGCTGCAATATTTTCATCTCTTGGGTACTTTGCATGTTATTTATAGTCAGCCAGGATAAACCATGCATTTATATATTTGAATGTACATTCAGAGTGGCTACAGTGAAAAATTAGTGTTCTTAGTTCAGTGATAACACTTCTCAGCACTTAATCAGCTGTTGTTACCTGGATATTTAAACCGTCAGCTTGCTTTGCTATAATGTTTTTCATAGCTGCACAAGTGACTAGACTCTCAAAAGCTAAAAATAACTCTTAAGTAAAGTTTATAGGGAACTGAAGAAAATGGCTTATATCCTCAGGAAAATGCAAATATCCTTCCATCATTTCCCTGTTCAATTTTCAGCTTGTATATATTAATGGCAGTGCTGACTGCTACCTTTCCCTTGTACTGTGTATCATCCTCTATAATAATACCATTTTTTTTAAGATCTTACTAATATTAGACTTTGGTTCCAGGCAGCCTGCACCGTGCATCCAGTGTACCAGAGCGTGTCTATAACATGGGGATCACTGAGAATGATTTTGCACCAAGGTCTCCCTACAGTTTCTCATATTACCAGGCAAACCAGGTGAGGAAAAGACGATGAATAGAAATAAATATAGTATCACACACACTGTTTATTCATTTCGTTACCACAGATAATAGCATTTAGATGGTGTTAAAAGGTTTGTTCCCTTGTTTGCTTTCTTTTGAAAGTCTGATTTTTAGAAACTGACGGTTTTACAATGAAATCTCTTAATGTTTTCCCCTCCTTCCAGCGACTTCAGAGCCCAGTAGCCAGCTTCAAGTCAGTCATGCAGACGGGCTGTTTGCAATCCTGTTGGGTTTGTGGGAATTGGCATCAGGGTAGAAAATGAAAAATCGTATTAATACTCCATTAAGGCAGAGGCTATGACGAGTCAGATCTTTATCCATCCCACCAGACAGCAGCTCAACCAGCACATCAGTACCTCAGGGTGGCCAGAGGCCATGCTGCCCAGTCTAACAGAATTAAGCCTCCAAAACCAAAGGAAAAGAGATTGCTTTAGTTTCACAAATACTTCAGTTTTCACAAGGTAGAGTGGTTCCTTATCATTTAAGATACTCCTGTTGTAACCTGTTTTAGCATTACAAGAATTCCAGCAGTACAGTCCTCGCAATACAATGGTGTTTCTAAACCATCTAACCATATATTCTCCTGTTATTTTGACCAGCTTTTCTTGGGGTCATGGCCTGAATGCTAAGATAAATAAATGTTTTCCTGCAGGGTTTGTGACACAGCTCGTAACTGGTTTTGAACCTATTTGAGGGAGGATCTGGGAAATCAACACAGCTCAATAGCAGCGCTCCTGCGTGATCAATTTAGCAAACTGAAAGCAATTTGGCTTGAGAACAGAAACATTTATTTAGTAAATAACTGTGTATGGAGGGGGAAATTCTTCCTTAATTTTAGATTACTCAAGAATGGCTTTTTGTCATTAAAAGAAATAGCCCACCTTTTGAACAGTCAGTGAAGCAGCTCTGGTTCTGTTTACTTAAACACATTTCTTTCTCTGTCCTCCCATCCTTTATCTCACCTGTCCTGCAGTCCATAATATTTGCCATGAATCCATTCCTTCCAGAAGAGAGCAACAAAAGGAAAACTGGAGGTGACATAAGAATCACCAGAAAATAATACCATTTTCCAGGCAGGGGGTGAGGGGAAAAGACAGACCAAGTGTCCTGTGTGAAAGCTGGAAAAAGCCACAAGGTCTAGCACTTCACAAAAACATTCATTATCCCCAAACAAAAGATAAAGATATCTTTGCATAACTTCTGTAGAATAAACAGATATATCCAATGGTCTTTGCCTGAGCCTGCTAGTTTCAGGAACCTTTACTCCTTTTGTGAGTCAACTGTCACCCTCAGGATCTCCTCAACAGTGAAATGAAGGGAATTCAGTCTGGCATCTGTCTGCTAAGCACTGTTCCTTCAATTAATAGCATGTGGAAACTTCTCTGTTTCCCTTAAAAAATGCTGTTAATATTTCTAATGGAAATGGAAACAACATGGAAATGGAAAATATGGGGCTTTGGTTTATGGTTGTATGCCCCTATGCTTACTTATTTCTTGAAAAAATTGTTCCATGACTCCTCTGTTTCAAGGCCAAATAGTGCTCCAAGCTGATTTAGTTCCGGAAGGTTTTGAATGGAGAATGGAGTCCAGTACAGAGAACCAGAAAAAGGTACACAATTTGAGAGGCCTCAGACACCTAAAAGTGAGAATCTTGAAGATACGTCCTACAAAGAAAGGTTGGCAGTGGATTTGTTGAGTTTAGAAAAGAGAAAATTATAAAGCTAGATGATGATCCAGTACAGTCTATCCTCATTAGGTACAGGAAGAAAAAATCATCTAAAATTGCAACTGTAATATTGGGGAAGACATTGAGATGGTGAAATGGTCATTTTGATTTTCTTGGAATGTTTTACCATCTCCTTAATTTTTAAGAGGCTAGACAAGCAGGGAAGGGCCTATGTCTTTTTACTAGATCCTATCACAAAGTGAACAGGAATGCTAAATAACCTTATATTAATAAGGATATTATCAATATGCAGACGCTTTAGTATAGTTTTTTTTTAATATCTGATTGATTAATTTTCTTCTGTCTATTAGACAGCCTTGAATTTAGTTTTAGTAGCAGATGTTGACGTTGATCCCCAAGGAGTTTCAAACTGAAAAATCTCCATTAATAATCAGTCTGTTCATTACCTGGCATAATTGACTTATGCAACCATTTTGAGTTCATGACAGAAGACTGGATGCTTAGACTTTTGTCTCCTGATGTTTAGACTCTGTTTCTTCCTGCCTTTGTGAGGGAGGTACAAAGAAGTGTGGCAGAATCCCATTTAATACACAACTTTGGCGGCATTCACTTTTTTTTTTTTTGATTCTAGAGCAGACTGTAGAATTTTTATCTTTACTTTTTTTTGGTTTGGTTTCTTTGCTGCTCATCCTAAGCGCTGTGACCTTACTGTGGCTCCTGTTCTTCTGTGCCCCCTGCAGCAGGTTGCCTCCCCACCCTCGTACACGAATGGCTGGGGGACAAGGATTGCGTACAGGACGATGGAGGAGAGAGCTCAGAGGCAACCTCTGAAGAGACTGGAGGTTTCGCCCCAACGAAATCCAGAAAGATTGGCGTACACATCCAACAATTTTCACTATGATGGAGGGATTTCAGCCGGGTTCTCCATGAGTCATGGAGATACCGTGAGGTGCAGCGGGACCATGCCCCCAAGATACGCTCGGTCTGAGATCGTAGGTTACACCCTCCACGACTCCGTGCACAGGGGACGCTCCTTTAAGAGACAATCCCGCGCGGGGGCTGTCAGTGATGCTGTCCTTGACGGTGGCTACCCCAGCCCCGCTGCCCCTCTGTACCATCAGCCCGGCAACAGCCGCAGCATGACCAACCTTTTGGAGAAGGAAAACTACCTGGCCTCGGAGAGCACGATGGGGCAAGTGAGATACCCGACCGCATCCCGTTTGTCTCAGAACAGGCAATCTGTGAGGTCCAGCTTCTACCAAACCGCCTTCAGAAACACACAGAGCAGGAGGGAAGTTTCCCAGCCAGCTTCAATAGCCAGCGTCACTGCAGAAACGGATGGGAAGAGGATGCCAGTGACAGCTGCTGTGGCCGCAGCAGGGAGAAATGGTTTCCTGCAGAGCGAACAAGTGACCCTCAATGGATCTCACCTCGGGTAAGCACAGTGCAGGACCTGCTTTGGCTCTGGGCTGTCACAGCTGACAGGAACGTGTTTGTTTAGAAAGGGAAAGTATACTGATAGCCAGCACCGTGTATGAATTATCAGTGCAGAGGATGCAGAAAGTAGATTGGCTTTTAAAAATCCACTTCCAGTACAACAGAGGAAAGGGGAGAAAAAATGTTTGTGTATGTACAGTACAGGATCTACACCTCCTGCTGACGTTTGGGACCCCTTTTGCCAAGAGTTAATCAATTTTATAAGGAGACATAAAGTAGTCACTGAGTAATTTACAACCTAAGTCACAATACACAAAATTGTATTGGCAGATTTTGTGCTCACAAGAGCCCATATGATATCAACACTGGTTGTCATGAGAATAGGTCAGAAATCTACCAGTGGAGCAGCTTTTGGCAGATTAACAATTTCCAGTTAAAAATCATTCATAGTTTCAAGTACACCTCTTAGTTTTTATAAATTTCAGGTAAAACACATACAGAAATCTCTCTTAGCTCTGTAGCACCATTCATTCCAAGAACGAATACGATCTGCTCTGAATCCCAGGACCACAGATCTTACCAAGAGATCCTACATGCTCTGAGGGAGTTATCTTAATTTGAAACTCTGTTAGCTCCATGCCAGAAAGTTCCACATCTGCCCCCAGGCTTCAGGAAAATTGTTTAAAATACTGGAAAGGGTGGTTTGGATTTTTTTCCCAAAATTACTTCTCCCACCAAAAATTCCCTTCCAGAGAAGATTTCAGAATGTTTAAAATCAGTTCCATTTTCAAAAGAGAAATTTTATTGTTTCTGAGTTTCCCTTCAGGAGTGAATATCTTTTCATTTTAGAATAATTCTGAATGTTCCCAGAGCTGTTAAGTTTCAGTGGACAGAACAAGCCACTTGGTAGACAGGAGATGGTTACTTGCATGTTTATTCTGGTTTTTGTTGTTGTTTCATAATTTAAATAGGATTCTAAAATTTCTCTTTCAGTTAATCATAGTGTAATTTACAAGTGCTATTAAGAAATAGCTTTCTGTAACTGTGTAGCTGTTAAGTTCATTTTTCTGAAGACCCATCCTCCTTCTTCTTCTAAATTTGTTACTGTGTGAGAAAAGGCATCATCTGATATCGTATATCTGATATCATATCATATCTGATACATATCTGATATGTACAGATCAGGTATTTTTTTGTTGTCAGTTACATGCTGTGTGTTACATTTACAAACGTACATGGTATTATGCTTGCTTCTGGTCTGGGTTGAAATTTTCACCTCTGGGTGATGCAGGACTTAAGAGATCTGGCATTAATTATGTTGACTTTTAAGTATTCAGACTTTGCAGCAAGCAAGTCCAAAAAACCCAGCTGAGAGCTCACAACAGCTAAAGATTTGAGAGTAGTAATGTTGAAAATAGGTACCTGGGAGGACTTTGCTTTTCAGTAAGACAATTTACAAACGTGTATCCCATTGATTTAATAATCCGCTTAACTTCTGGCACATTCTTGAATGCATTTCTGAGCCACAACCAACAATTTTTATCTTTAATTACATGTAGGAGCAATGCTGGCTTTTCCTGAATTATTGTGCAAGTGGCTTGATTAACTCACGTTAACTCATGTTAACTCAGATGGAATTGGTCACCTATTGGAAATCTTTGTGACAGCATAATTCCTTAATTGCCAGTTTTTAGGTTCAGTGTTTGCTGGAAGGTTTCTCAGTTCAAGGAGTTTGTACTTTTCGGTTTTCTTGTCATTTCTCTTATTTTAAGGTTGCACTTATCCAACATATTGCTGCCTGACCTGTTGCTCCTTTAGTAATGTAAAAGGGGAAAAAAAAAAAGATAAGCTTGTTTTTGGAGTAATTTGATTTTTCCAGAAATTTTAACTTTTTTTTATGCAGGTCACAATTTAGGTCTTTCCAAACAAATTAAGAGAATGTAAAATAGTAGTGTAAGTTTAAAAAGAAGTAGTGGCCCAGCTGTGGATAGCATTTGAAATGTATACAAAAGCATTGTCAAACTTCCTGTAGACGAACTAGCTCATGCTATGAAAGCAAAGTAGAAAAAATCAGTACAAGATGCTGTCTCTGTATCTCTGTACCCGTATCTTCTGGTGAAGTGAATCAGTTAAAAGCATCCTTATGATGAAGAGCTGAGGAAGGAGACTCAGCCTGAAGCTGTCTGAGAAATGGCTCCTTGCAGAGCCTGACGTCTAAGTGTGCTGAGAGCCATCACAAAATGATTATGTGTGTATTTGGCTCACAATTGGTATGTTTTGGCAATTAAGGCAAAGTCAGAACCTGTCAGATCATTGTTCTGTTTAACAACCTTTGCCTGGCTGCCCATTTGTTTGGTGTCACTTCATGTGCCAATCAGCCACAGAGCTAATTAGGTTTGCCTGTAAATACTTTGAGGGTGGGAATGGAGTCACTGCATCAAATTCTGCTTTGACAAGAGTTTGGGTGCTGCAGCTTTATGAATACCATTGAGGGTCAGAGGTGGTATTGCATCCTTTATTGCTGCCAGATAAAACATTAGGGAATGTTATTTTCATCCGATGGAGAGCAATCAAGGATGGCAGCGCACAACAGGAGAGAAATCCTCTGCGTGCTGCATGAAGGGATAACTGTGAACGGTGAGCTGCTGTCAGTCTCAGTGCAGAGCTACACCCCCAGCACCTAGAAATGCAGCCTCTGGCTGTCCATGTGTCCATCTCAGCCTGGCAGTGACTCCTGACGGACTTTTACTCCCGTGGGACTCCCTTGGCATCCTGAGGTTGAGTTCTCACATAAATTCTCTGGTGTGCCCTGAGGGGTGAGTTCATGCAACAACCCTGACCTTGAGAAGCTGGTGGTTATAGTCCTCCGGAGCTGTTGGTCAGAGAAATGACAAAATTTAGTACATCAGAGATGTCTGCTGCTCACAGAAGGTGACTGAATTTGGTCAAAACACTCCAGAATTATTGTGTTGTCCAACAGGTAGACATGGTCACGTGCACGTTTATAACATGGTCTCCAAACCTTTGCTAATTTAAGAAATGTAACTAAACCCAAGGTTGAAAAGCTTTTTTTTCAGTTCCACTACAGAATAAAAAGAAGAAATATGATCTGGCCAACTTTCCATATTCCACTTTCCTGAGCATTGTTAATTATGATTTAATATTTCTGCTTAGTTAAAAGAAAAAAAATTAAAGTTTCAACTTAAGCTAATTTATTTCCCAGGTACCCATTTTAATATGAGGCAATTGTGTTAAAAATTCTAACTATAGATTCATTGACTGAGATGATTATCAGCAAATCATTCTGATTCTGGTAGCTCTGCAGTAGGGAGTTATTGCCAATTACTACTTGTTTCACTGTGGTTCACAGACTGCCCTCTCATCCCTGTCTGGCCAGTGGCAGATCTGGTGCTACAAAACTATCTGGATTTTTAAAAAAATAGAATGCAGGCATTCTTGTCAACTTTTTTCTCTCCTTTTTTTTTTTAATCTGGGTGCAGCACATTTGAAACCAAAAGTAAATAAAAAGTCTGGGGAGCATAACCACCTGTCCCAGAGTTAATGCACCTGCTTGTGCCATTAATTGTTTTATGTTCCATTTACTGGGGGAAAAAATGTGTTTGGTGATGTCGCTTTCCATTTTTTTATGTGGTTGTCTAACACAATCGTCATTTAAGCAAACATGCTGGAAGTTGGAAGGGAAGTGGTGCCACATATTTTTTAATACTACTACCACAGGCTCTCTACATACTCAGTTTAATGAGTGGCATTTTTATTTTCTCCCACCTGAAAAAAAGGCTTTGCCCATCTATTTCAAACTAGAACAACTTCTGTCATTTGAAAAAAGCAGGTACTGAGTCCTGCATAGATGTAATCTGGGAACTAAGACACTGATGAAAGGCATAAAGACAAATATAAAAAACAAGTCATCACACTACTGAGGAAAACATCAATGTGTCTTCATGGTCAGTAATAATCACTCTGACATGGTTATGGCCTTCTTTTGATCTTCATCCACTTCTTCATCCTTCCTTTCACATCCAGTCCTTCATCCACTGGATGGAAACACTGACAGAAACATCCACTGATATTCCCATTTTGTGATTGTAACTTAAAGCATGACTTGCTTTCTCCAGAACCACACTTCAGTTTACGACTTTCTCTTCCCCCAGAATATCAGTATCTCTTAAAGCTATGATGATATTTTCTGCTACTGGAAAGGAAAAAAAAAATTCTAAGAAAAGCTAGAGTTACTTGGAAAATACAAAAATCCTGGTTTTACAAGAATGGTAATTTTTCTGCAGTGTTGCTTCACTAGATTTCTCTGTGCATACTTTTAAGGAGCCCAGAAGTGGAGATGACACTGGAGCGTGCAGTGAACATACTGAAGAGTGAAAATACACAGTCCACGCCCAGGATCCTTGCTGCAGTGACTTTCATACAGCATGAGTGCTTCCAAAAAGCAGATGCCAGAAGAAAAGTAAGTAATTACTTTTATGCCAGTTACAATCAGGTAGAGAAAATCAGATTCTATACTTTATGGCACTGTGTGCCAACATGAAAAGAAAGAAGGCAGTCCAAGTAACCTGATAGGATACAGATGTTAGATATTCTCCCTAAAATGCATTGGTGTGTTTTGTTGCAGATTCTTTTGAACCCACTCAGTGTATACCCACTCAGTTTGGTCTTTTTCAGGCCGAACACACTTAGTTCTTTCAGCCTTTATAAATCATGGAGTCTGAACTTTTTGTCAATATAGTTGCTCCTGTCTCTCATTTTTGACTGGCATGCAGAAATATCCCAAAAAAAAAAAATTCTGAGTACAGTGCAAACTTATCCAATATTCAGGGTTTGGTAGGACTGCACAAATGTGTTGAAACAGCACACACATTAGCCACAGTGTTACGGGCTTGCTGGGACTGTGCACATGCATCAGTACATTGTTTAGATTAACCAAATTTTTAAGTCTCTTACAAGAAACTTGTTAAGTCTCTTATGAGTTTTTTGAAAGGGTACATTAAAAATAGTCTCTTCTTCCTTTTCTTTAAATGTCACTACTGAACACAAATATGTCTGTCCTGCTGAACAGTTCTGTATGTTAAAGTGTAAGGTGATTGTTTATTTTAACAACTAAAAAGCATTATTAAACCTGCTTTGGTTTGTAGTATGCTCAGTAATCTCAGCCTTAGCTCCACAATCATGTGCATGCAGTCCAGTTCAGCGACAGCCAAACATCCCTCAGTCCTTTTGACTTGCTTTAGGGTATGTCAGAGTCAGTTTTGGAAGAAAATACCAGGACAAGTGGCAACCTTAACTTCAAACTGAGGACAGAGCTTCAGAATTGAATGTTTGAAGGTGGGTTATTTTACAGACCTCTCTCAGGCAGCTTCCCAGCAAAACAAGTGTCTGAGTAGAAGTGTTCAGATTGGAGCAGTCAGCCTGAAACCACCTTCTCTTTTCTTCTCTATCCCACATATCCTGTGATGAGCTTTTCTGTTTGGTACCCACCAGGCTTGTTCATGCTGGCACTGTCTTGTGCCCTCTTTTTAGCCTTTCAGCCTACATTCTTTGTCTTTGTTCCCTGATATTTGAGAGTTTGTGGGTATAGTGAAATTGCAGTCTCGCAGTATTTAGGTGAATTTTGTCTACTAATGAAAATTTAGAAGAACCATTCAATAGGTGTTGTAAATTCTCAGCAAATTAGGTTGAGATAGCACTTCTTTTACAAGAGCTATAAATGCCTTAAAATTACTGACAGAAAGTCTGCATAAATATTTTAAAAAACAAAACAACTACAGTATTGGGGTCAAAAGGGCTGACCTGCTGCAATAAAACAGGTTGATGTGCCTTCAGCATGCTTTGTGCTCCACCGCCCTCAAGATACATATCCCTGTATTTTATTCTGCTGACATTTTCAGGGTGATTGCAGGGGGAATCAGATCAGCAGAGCAGGAGCAAGAAACTGTGCCTTTTGTGCAGGTGACTCAGAGGAGAGGCTGCCAGGCTGTGTAGTTTACTCCATGAAGGACTAAAGGCTCTGTTACATTCCATTTCTTTGTGTTGCCAACACCTGCCGGTTGTATTGAACTCTTTTTATCATTAAACTCTGGACTGCTTAAGACAGTTGTATCAGATTTCTGAGTCTTTCATGTGCTGTTGATTCTGCACAAGGGTGAGTTTGTCCACAAAACCATATGGCATTTTGAGATGCTGGAGGAGACCGTTGGTAATTGTACATTAATGGAAGGGACTTTCCACAGTAAATTCATTCCTGAGTCAGCTAAGGCTTGCTTATGCCATATCACAGTTGATACGGGATTCCTCATTCACCACAACAAACTATTTGTTTCCATACAGTAAAATAACATCTTTTAAATCCTTCATTCTTTTGAGGCCAAAACCTCACTTTCTGAAGATTTAAACACTGAAAAGTAGTCTTTGCTAAATGTGGGTAGTTCAGTAGACAGCTGGCTTACAATGTTTCATGGTCTACATTTTGATGCTTACTTTTACTACTTTTTCTCAGTGTGGCACAGTTAAGAAGTATTAAGTATACTGTATTGGTTTTTAATACACTTACAATACATGCACTGGGAATACTGTCTTTTCATCAGGCTGGCTGCTGAGGAAAAAAAAACCTGTTCATAAATGTTCCAGAATTAAATGTCAAATATTCATTTCACCAACATGGAAGCTAAAAAGCAGAGTAATTAAATGTCTTATCAGAGAGAACAAATCTGCAGCAAAGCTGGAAGAGATTTAGTATCATTCTCTGATATTAAATATGAAAACATGTTGCCTCCCCTAGTTGTGGATTTTAAGTATTGGTACATAATACCAGTACTAATTTGTAATATGTAATATGCAAGCCCAGAAGTTAACAGTCATGTCCAAATGATTCATGATCTGTGCTTCAAGTCTTTCAAATAGGAGCAAATGAAAGAAGTCCCTATAACTATTTAAACATTTTCTGGGGCAGGGGGAGAGTGGAGTTTGTCATTTACATCATCTGACTCTTCTCTGCTGTGTTTTGTTTTCCTCACAGGTTTTCTCCCTTGGTGGTATCCCCAGACTTCTACAGCTCCTTGAGGTTCAGAATGAGGACATTCAGCGGGCAGCATGTGGTGCTCTGAGAAACTTGGTGTTTGAAGACAATGACAACAAGCTGGAAGTGTCAGAGCAGAAAGGGATCCCACTCCTACTCCACCTGCTCCGGCACACCAGGGATATAGAGACCAAGAAGCAAATCACAGGTAGTGTTTTCTCTGCAATCAAGCATGAAGTGCTTTAAGTAGTGCAAAAGCTTTCAGGGAGAGGTACATGATTGTTTACTTAAGCCCGTGTTTAGTGACTAAATACAAAACCATTGTCACCTACTCTAAGCAATTCCAGTAGGGTAAAATTCCAAAGTCCTTACTCAAGAACAGTCTTTCAGTCAGTAACGAGAGATTAGGAACTGCAACTTCCTCTCTTAAAGCTTCTTCAGAAATTATGAGTCTGCTAGCAGGAAGCTTAAAGTCCACGATATTCCAGAAAAGAAGGTCAGGCTCCCCAGGCGTGCCTGGGACCATAATTAATGCCTGCTACTTAGACAGCAGCTCAGCCTTCATTTTATGACTCTGTGCTGACAGCGCCTACTGGAAGTTCCTTGTTGAAGACAGTCACCCAGAACTGTCATGTGCCATGGATAGAAAGTGGTTGTTTTATTCTCCACGAACTCTACTGCCCCAGATTCCTACTCTGAGCTCTCCCACTCTGAGCTGTTTACACCCAAGTCTGTCTCCTCAGATCTGTGACAAGCAGAAAGCTCTGCCACAGCAGCAGCGTGCTTGCTTTGGGGAGAATTCCTCCAGGACAGCCATTCCTCCACACAGCACCATCAGTGGAGTGACTGACATTATGGATGCTGTTTTTGCAGGGCCAATGTTCTCGCCCTTTTATTTCCAATGACCTTGAGGAAGAGCTGTTAATTAGCAGGGCCCATTGCAAATTTGAAGGAAAAGCCCTTTGGATCAGAAACCCCTTATTACACCTCTTGTTGTACTTCAGTGTAGCAGGAGAAATGGTGGGACAAAATGTCCAGCATTACTCACAAACAAACCTGTGGCTGCTGCCCTGTCAGCTTTGCAGCAGCCTGTTAAGAAATGCCCACTTCATCCCTGCAGTCCTGTGTGTCCATAGTGTGTGTCTTGGAATTCCACTGCTTGTGACCCACATTCATTCTGATTAGCCATGCAAAGGAAGAGCAGGCTTATATTTTATAAATGGAGAACATGAATAAACGACTGGGGATTTATTTCAAGAGAACAGTGCGTGAAAAGATACTGAAGTTGTCAAGCAGCCCTGTCTTGAAGCAAAGACATGTCGAGACCTTCTGTAATTCTGCATTCTTTAAAGTATTTGAAATACTCTGTTCCCTAAGCTGGAGAACAAAGCTTTGTATTGTTGGCTCTTTTTAAACTCAGTTCTACAGCTCTGCAACATTAAAATGTTTTAGTTTTTCACACTCATCAGTTGCAGAATTGGGTCGCGTAGTAATTTGTTGTACAGTGTGTTAACGCTCAGTGCTATTACAGACCAGTGAGGGAAGGAGTGAAAATGGTGGTAGAGTGGCCAGAAACCCAATGCTCTTTCCTTGCTAGAGGTTTCATCATTTCTGACAAAAATGTTGACTGTGCATGATGAGTCCCATATATATTGTGAATATTACTCTCTTCCCCTTCACCAATGTGGAAATCGATAAAGGGGCATCTTCTTTCTGCAATTACTGCTGTGACTGAACATGAATATTTACTCACAAAGCAAAGAAGACACCAACAAAATATTTATGCCAAGCAGGATGATGTAGCTTGTGTAAAGCAAAATATTATGATGTGCTTTCATGCCTATCAGTGGGAAAGGATGGCTTTAAAAATACACCGAGAGAGAAGTATTTCTTGCTTTGTTCGAGACCAAATGTGCAGTTCACTGGGTACCTTAGTGAAAATGCCACTAGGGCATACTTTTTGCCATCACTTGAACAATTCTTCCAGGTCCTTAGCAAGCTGTAAGGAGCCTACAAGAGCAAAGGGATGAATGAATTTCACCTCTTGCATTGCTTTGACTTCCTACAGGACGAGTGGAATATCATAGCTATGAATGCAATCTCTCTGAAGTGTGCACTTCCAGGAAAATGTTAATGTGGAAGATTTGGCCTTCCATCCAGTGAGCACAAGAAGTCCATTTGTCTTTCCGCATCATACATATTACTTGCCTACTTTGACTGTAAATTAGGGACTTCCAAATGTGTGGTATGATATTCAGCTAAATGTCTTTCCCCAAAAGAGATTAGTAAAATCATCTTGGTATCTGATAATACCTCATTGAACTGTAGTGAAAGACTCCTGGCCAAGGATTGGAAGCATGCAATACTCATTAATGAAGATGTCTAAGCTCAGCAGAGGGAAGTTTTTTGTTTCTACTGCTGTGTGGGAAGCATGGTAGCAAAGCACTCCACCTGACAAAAGTATACGAAGATGAGGAAAGTATACGAAGATGAGGAGAGAAGGAAGTTAAAACTCTGAGACAGAAGTTTTCTGATACTTTTCATTACCTGTCAAAAAGATAGTACTTGTGCACATGAGATAAGTAAATCTCAGGCTTAGAAGCTTCAAGACCTAGTCACTGGTTTATTAGTATCAGCAGCATTAATACAGACGAGCACTTGCCTAACATTAATCCATATTTTATCAAATGTTCCCAAAGAATACTTTGATGGCCTATATTTCTTCAAGACCTAGGCTGAGCAACACAGACTTGAGCTCAGCCATACAGGGTGCCTTGTACTGTGCTGTGAGAAGACGAAAGCAGCCAAAGTGTGTGGAGAGAAATGCTGATTACAGCGTGCTGTGACTGCCTCACAGTCTGTGAACACACAAAAAGCACCAAAACCACTGCCCCCACCCAAGCAGCTTTGTGCTGATGACAGGGGTTTGAAAGCTGCTGTGGACCAGTCTGCCTAATGCCCCTGTGCAGAAAAGAGCTGCCCAGTTTCTCTGGAATTTCTGTGCTCATATGATCTCTTCATAGAGGGAACGAGACTGAATTTGCTAGCTTCACAAAATCATTGATACAGGTAGAGTAAAGGAAACAGAGGCTTTGTCCTTTTTTTGACATACAAGCTACGTAGAAATCTCTTAGGAAAGGAGTGAGGTTACTCCTTAGTAGGAGAGGATGTCATTTGGAGACAGTGCAGGAGCTAAGACAGGATTGGAATTTTATAGTATTTGGAGAGTATACTGAGGAACAGAAAGTAAAATGGCTGTGGCATGAACACAACAAAAAAATTTTAGCTTTTGAAGGTAAGCCAGATGAGCCTCCAGGGAGTAGCTAACCTCCTGATCTTGTTATCGTGCAGCATAAATATAGGAAATTAAAGAAAAATTTCTCCTGCAGGGAAGATTACAGCACAAGCAGAACTGTCATTAAAAGAAATGTAAATTTAAAAGCAGACCCCACCCATTTTTCCAAATAACTATCTAAGGGAGAACTGTGCTCCTAAGAATACATTATAGCATAGGTGCAAGGAAAGGATCCACTCCTAAGGACATTTTCTAATGTGAGCAAATTCATCCACACCCAGAATACCACTGAGAGAATCCTTCTGAGCCCAGAGAGACAGTGCCTGTGGGTAAAGGCAGGGGTTTTGTTGGAAAATTTACAGTGAGAGCAATATGTCAAATTCTCTTCTGACAATTCTAAGTATCTGCCTGTAATACCAAATGCATTTGTTCTTTTTAAAAGCATATTCTGTCCTTGTGCCATTCCTTGCATTTGTGCCCTTCTGTCTTAACCTGCTTCCCTTACCAATGCCCTTTGGTCTGCTTGTCTGATCTCCTGTAAGCCTTACTTACCCTTCAGAAGAGTACATTCTTCCTTTTATCCCCTGATTCAGAGGCTGAAGAGCTGAATCCAGAAGAAGGAATGGACTGCTTCTGGCTGGCTTTTGTTTTGATTTTACTATTGCTCACAATACCTGAAATTAAATTCAAAGTGTAAGGAGATACAAAATAAACATTTTTTGTTGTTGTTGTTGTTGTGAGCTGATGAAAGAAGCATTCACTAGTACTCTGCCAGTGTGTGGAGGAGGAAGTCTGTGAAACTTAGAGCAGCAAGCCGGAGAAACAATGAATGTCTTTGTAGTGAAAAGCAGAAATACGTGTCGTTTTCCAGGGGACGAGTACTTTAAAAAGAATTGTTGTCTGTTGGAATAGAACATAATGGAACCTGATAAGTTCTACAAGATTATATTTGAAATTTATTTTGGAGTCTGTGAATAGACGAGGTTTGTAGCATTACTTAATGATTTGTTTAGCGACTAATGTCTGGACAGTAGCAGCCAAGCAGTGTTCACAGCTTTCCCTCTTATGAGAAATTTTGCTATCAAGTGTTAGAGAAGCTTGGTAATGGGCATGTCCTGCCTTCCAGCAGATTTCCTGTAAACTCACTCTCTGCACCTACCATCTATCCTTTTTGTGACTTTATTTTCCCTTAGCTTGTGCTGCTTTGGTAAGGGAGAAGATGGTTGCTGCAGAAAGGCAATGCAGAGCCGTGGAAAACTGCACTTCCTGGTTGGGCATTACATAACTGACTGTGTAGAGATTTTGCTTTAATCACATGGATAACTGTGCCCCCTTTTTTGCCCTGTTTCCATGTCCCTGGATCATGGCTGATGAACACTTACCAATCCCTTCTGCTCCTCTTCAGGGTATCAAGTGCCAGGCAGGCTCCTCACTCATTAACTTCCAGGGGTATGAGATTAAGTCTTTCAAAGTGCAGAGGAGCCTTTTGCCACTCTGATTTTGTTGTGGGTATTACAGGTTTGCTGTGGAACCTGTCCTCCAATGACCAGCTGAAGCACCTGTTGGTTAGAGAAGCCCTGCAGACGCTGACAGAAGCTGTCCTCATCCCCTACTCAGGCTGGCCAGACAGAGATTACCCAAAATCAAGTATTCTACCTGACCCTGATATCTTCTACAATGCCACAGGATGCTTGAGGTGAGCACTCAGTCTACAACTACCCAGAGCAATAGTGATGATAAAACAGGCCTGCACAATTATTTTTGGATTAATTCATAGAGTTCGTCTCAAGCCAAAATCACTTCTTGTCTAAACAGATGACTTGGAAAGGGGACATGGTACCTACAAGTACATAAAAGTATTCCGTTTTCAGCTGCTGCCAAAGATGCTTACTTACACATACCATAATCTGTGCCTAAACTGATTAGAAAGTGATTTAAATTAGGGAAAAGCCATTTTTTAAACCAGAGTAAGCCCAGTCCAGCCTTTTGCACAAGTTCAAGCAAGTTGCAGCCATGGGGTGCATGAATAGATTTATAGTTGTGTATTTAGTAGTGCAGTCTGCTAATAGCCTCGTGAACACAGTAGCATTTACTACGGACAAACACCAAAGGCCTCAATGAACACACCCCTAAGTGGCTGAAGTATAAAAATCACATCTTCAAGAGAAACACCTCTAACAGTCTGTAAAATGGGGGCCCTTCGTGAGTTCAAATCCATTCCACGTTAAGCAAGTTTACACATTTAAAAATGCACGAAAGGACATAGTTTGAACCGACTATGGAGTAATATATGACTGCAAAGGCATGGCCTGAGGTTTAAACTCCTTCTAGCAGAGTACAAGGAATTAAGTTTGGAATTTGGAGTCTGGGAAGCTGCCCAGTTTTGCCTCACACATACCTGCTATGCTAACATGTCCTACAGCAGAGTAGTTGTATGTGTATGGCATTGATTTTTCCTGTGCAAACAGCTCTGTATCTGGCTCGTGTGCATTCAGAAGGCAAATGAATTGTAAGCTATACAAAATACTCAACAATAATGCACCTTTTTCTGTAGAAGCTCCTGTCAGCCCACTAACTACTAATTAACTTCATCTCTAAGTAATAATTGACTTTTATTTACTCTGATGACTCAAAAACAAATACAAAGAAACGTTAACGACCCATAATAAAACCTCTCCAGCTAACGCTAGTGGTGTTGTCTAGGAAATGGAGGAGGTTGTCTTTTTTCATGTTAATGAGCCCAAGCTGCATTTGTGCAGACACCAGTCTGGCTGCTCCTCTCTTGGTGTCTGGAGTCTGGAACAGTCTCTTCCCTACGAGGCAGCTGATGGGGGCACAGATCATTCTCAGGTTTAGCTTGGTGTTGCTCGTCCTGAGCTTGTTTCAGCGGACTGACGCAACTTGTTCTGTGACAAACAAGGCATAACAGTACTTGAGTTCTTCTAAATGAAAGTAGATTCTAGGCTTAACCTTACTCTGGACACAAAGTCAGTGCTTGGGGCTGCTCCAGAGCTGCAGTGAGCTCTCCAGCCTTAGTTCACAGTCTCTAAAACTGCCTTTATGTAGCTGCTTAAGGATACATTACCTATTTTAAAAATATGATGCCCATATTCTAGTCCTTCTCATTTTTAAGAACTTCAACACTGAAAATTATAAATAGAACAAGAAGGGCTTGAAAATTCTCAGGTAAAGATGATCTGCAGGATTGCCACATACTTTCTAGCACAGAATAGTTTTTAATGAGGCTTACCTATTTGTACTGGCCAAATAACTGAGATTTTTAAGATTAATCAGTTTGCATCTCTTTCTGGAAATTGACTCACCTCCCAGATTAGGTCACTAGAAATATTCCTTCCTTATGTATAAATAACAAAAAATCTCTGTATAAGGAAAAAGAAGAGCACACCACAGAGTAATAAAAGTGTGAACTGAGGGAATGATGTTACTTATGAATATGTTTAAAGAGTATACTTATTTGCCAGAATATAAATCTGTAATTAGTCTTCCCTTTTGTAATGCTAACATGTTTGTGGGGCATGTTGATAAAGTCTATAGCCTGCAGCTTCTATTAGAGGGTAAAAATAGCACTTTGAAGTGCAATACATTATGCACAGTACAGTACTTAGTTGTAGGAGAATGCCAGAACTTCTTTTCAAAAATTTCCATGCAAATGTTAACTGAAAGGGACACCCACAGCCCAAACCTGACACTAGCACCTGGTGGGGGCATATGCACTGCACCACGCCATTGCCAAATTATAAACTAAAGCTTCCTTCATCTTCTTTGACAAAACAGCAGCAGGAGAAGTGAATCCACATCTAGCAAATAATATTGCAGGTACTTCCAAGCACTGGAATGAGTGCACAACCAGACCAGTCCCCAGCTATTGCCAGAAGTATTGTGGGGTCCTGAATCTCAGTGCCTGTGTCAGTGTATGCAGTCACTGATAAGGAAGTCTGACATTAGAAGGATTTGTTAATCCCATTCTCTAGGTCTGTATTTTGTCTTAAAACTCTGTCAGAAGCAAAGCTTTACAGAAACCGCAGGTCACAAACTTAACACAATAAAAAGAAGCTGTGTACACCACAGAATTCTGCATTAGCAGTTAGAGTAAGTAATAGCACTGTTTAGTTGTACAATATGATAAAAAGCACTCTGCCTGAACAGAGTAAGCCAAATCAACAGGCTTCACTGGTTGCCTGACAATAAGCTGAACAAGTAAAATTGGTGTATTAAACTATCTAGAGGAGTGTTACAGACATTTCCAACAAGTCCTGTTGGATTTCAGAGGTAAAGTCATTTTTTCTTGGCATGAAAGTCTTACACATAAAAGTTCTGCCTCCAGTTCCAATACAAATGAATAAAAATCTTCAAGATATTTGCCCATACTCCTCCGAGTCTGAAAGGATAAGATGTCAGCAGCACGTAGAATGCATGGTTTTGAATATTATTTATATACATAGGTGAACCTCTGTCATGACTTTTCCTCTGAAAGGAAGGCTTAGTGGAAAGCTGTTTGTATCACACCTTGAAAGCTGATAATGAACTGGTTCCATTTTCATCTTGAAATACCTTTTCCCAAAACTTCTGCAATGCTGAACTTTCCCAAATTTACACACAGTCATCACATTTTCTCCTGCAAAACTTTTAATTTAAGTGCTGAAGCTGTTGTACTTCACTTGGAAGAGTGAAGGCAGAGCCTTCCTTTTTAATTGCTCTGTAAGGAAGCATCCTGTGCCCCTAAGTATTCTAGTTTTTCAAAACCTTCTAGACAGCTATCTCCAGGAAAGTGAGCTAACTTCTCTGTTCCTGGTTCCTCACCCAGTAAAATAAAATTCAGCCTTCCTTTTTCATTATTATTTTTCACGCTTTGTCTGTCCCAGCTCCTCTTTGAGCTTCTCGTGAATTGCAGTGACCCACAGGGACAGTGGAAAGCTGTATGTGGAGGAAATCATATCATTGCACTTCAGCCCAGGAGGCTGCACAAACATCTGCTTCCATTTACTCTGGAGAGAAGGGAAGCCAAAGCTCTCACGGTGTGTTGAAAAGCTCAGACTCATAATGGCAGCTTCTAAGAGAGAACGTAAAACAAATGGCTGATGATAACAACTCTTTGAACCGAGGCCTCTTGCAAAGCATTGCCATTCCTTTAAGTTTATTTCCATCCATTCTTATCTTCCCTTGCCTCCTCTTCAGTTTATCTGCTCCCCCAATTCCTGAAAGGAATTTTGTTACTTCCAACAAGCAGCTGGAAGCTTGGCGCCTGTAGTTACTGAGTAGATCCCAGACACCTTTTCCTCCTTGGTGAATTTTTGAACTGTGCAAGGCATGAAGGGAATAGAATTTCCCAAAATGTTGTCTGGTAATTGAATTAAATGCACATTACCAGTTTTAGCAGAATGAGTCCCAGGAGCAAAATCCTTCTGCTTTATCAGTTAAGCAGACCATTCACAGGGGTCCAAGAACCTTTTCCAACAGTCAGTGTATGACTCAGTGTTGGCTTAGAGGGAGTATCCCTTTCATTTGGTGCCATTTATCAGCTAATTGAGCATTTATTATCATCATTCTGTTTCTTTCAAAGTCAGGCTTGGTTTTACTGCGTCTCGCCTTTCTTTGTATTTACCTCACAGTTCTGGATCAAAATAATATTTCCCAACAGGAAATGAGCTGATCCTCCCCACATGCCACAGGACTGTGGGCAAAGAGCTATTTTGATTACAGATATGGTTGCACCATGCATGTGTGCAGGAGGGGCCAGAAGCAATAAATGCAAGATGAGATAAATGAGGCATGCAGACAGATAGAGTGCATCTACATCAGCAAATGGCACAGTTTGAGCAGAGCTACCACAGCTAAGCATGCCAGAAGTCAGGGATTTTTTGTAGATGGGTGCTGCCAAAATGTAAGTTCTGAGTCATTTAAAGGAGAGCATCCCCATAAGCAGCAATCTCCCTAAGGCTGCATTCTCCTCATGCTACAAGCACTGAGTATTTCAGGGCCTCCACTACAATAAAATCTGGCTCTGGACCTCGGAGGCTGGCATTCCAATTGTCAGGAACCCCAAATCTCGGGAAGCCAAGATGAAGTCAGTTTTGAAATTCTCTAAGCAAAATGTCCCCATTGTTTCAAAAAAAAATAATTTCAATTTACATTTCTGTGACACTTCTCAGAAATATTTATTTTTTTACCAATCTAATAATATTTTTATCTCCTGGAATTTCTCAAGCTTCAATTAGCAAACAAACTTAAGCTGTCAGCTGAGGCATTCCCTGCAATGCTGTTCTCTAGCCCTGTTTAGAGTAAGGTGGTTACAGCTGTGTTTGGATGAGTGGGAGAGCAGGAGCTCTTCCCTTCCCAGTCCACGCTGCCGTGCTAAGGAAACAGGGGAAGGTGGACAGTGGAGTAACCGTGTGTGTGCAGGCGTGCACACGGACACACACTGATACCTGTCACTGGATGAGCATCAACTTCTTAATGAAACGGGGTCCAGCGATTAATTTCCCTTGCAGAACACGACAGCGCCCCTAATTCAGGCTCTTCTCTGCCTCCTGAGCTACAGAAGCTCTTTGCCCTACTCTGTTCATGCTGACAGCAAGGCCAGGGCATGGCCTCTCCTTGCACAAGCATTCAGCAGGATCAGGTGTAAAAAGCTGAGGGGGTTTTAGAACAATGTACTGGGACTGAACAAAACACTGCATCAGCTGAAGTGTCTTTGGCTAGGGAAATTCCACACTTATCTTTAACAGTATTTTTAGTCTGTGTGCCCCAGGAACTATTTTTGCTATGCACGAGGAGGGCTGCAACATGTGCATTTCTGTCAGCATAAACATAGGAAAGGGTGACAGGCATCGAACGTGACATACGTAGGTAAAATTAAATTCTAAGGGGATGTCTATAGTAGGCCACGTTGTGGAATCTGAATATTGGTTCTGTGATATATAATTCCACGAGAGAGTAAATGAACTCATAAACAGAGACATCGTTAACATCACGACCTAAAGTAAAATTTTAATTACAGTGCATTAGTATTTAACCTGAATATGTACTTCCCAGAGGAAAAAAAACAGTCGAAGTGAAATGACAGTGTATAAAATGCTACATTCATTTTACAGTCATAAGCCACAGGAAAGTTTAAACCTTACTGGCTCTGTCATTAATAAAATTGTGTTTCTGGTTTGGTTTTTTGGGCAAGGTAAACATGCAAAATAAGCAACCTGAAACTATCTAAAGGAACATGTCCCTCTGTGTTTTGATGGATGCTAAGATTGGGTTATATTTAATGTTATTTCAAACAAAGACGCTGGAATATGCAGCCTTTTAGCCAGCAGAGCCGCAGGAGTCCAAAATAATAAGGCCTGGATTTATAATTCCAGTATTCCATAATTCAGACTTTGTTGAGCTGTAAAAATAATTATGCCCCAAAATTGTAAATGTTGTTTCTTCCCTGGAAATTGGTAGCTTGATTAGAGCCAAGCAGCTTCAAGCAGCGCGTGTTTGGTTTTTCAAGAGTTTTTAAATAACTTTTTAAATTCATTTATAAGTTGTACTTGGGTTACTACAAAGCACAGAAAATGTTACTTGAAAGCCAGGCAAAGAATGTGTCTTTGCTTGTGAATGTGAAGATGCTGCTAAAACTCTCAGACTCTCAGATCACGTGTCTGTTGATGGGTCATCTTGGATCAAGAACTGGCTCGGTGTAAGTAAATTAATTCTAAAGGACATCTGTGGGCATGGAAATTTTTACAAGTATCTTTCCTCTGATATTTTCACCATCTTAAATATTAAAAACATATAGCTAAAAATGGAATCGTGAAAAAAAGTCCAGGGCTTTTTTTGACTGCTTAAAAAGGAGTAATTCAACTTTGAGATGAAAATTTGAGTCAGGTCTTACCTTATCCATCCAAACACAGTGGTTTGTTTTCCTGGAGTATTTGTTTTTGTCAGGGAGTGAAAGTTTTACCTAGAAGAGGCTCAAATTGTCTTACACCTCTGAAGAAAAGAAGCAGTCAACCTGAATTCAGTATTTTAAATATTTAGCTGAGTAAGTTTGTCAGAGGAGCACAAGAAAATGCCTTTGACTAAATCTCTTCTCCCCAACATATCCTTTCCTGCACAGAAACATGAGCTCTGCCGGCCCAGAAGGAAGGAAGAAGATGAGAGAATGCGAGGGCTTGATTGATTCTCTTGTGTATTATATCCAAGGAGCTATTGCAGACCATGAGCCTAATGACAAGGTACTCTTTCAGATGAAAAGTGTTTTCCTAGGGCAAATTGCCAAGTGAACATTTTTTATTGTTCTTTAGAAGTCAATGTTCAGAAACACCTGTGATGTAACTGCAAAACTCATTTCCAGGGCTTTTAAAACTGCCACCAAAGGTGAAAGTCCAGTAAGAAGCTTTTTTGAGGTAGTTTTATCCTGCAATCTTAAAGAATAGTATAACTTGGCGCTGGGAAAACATTTTCAGAATCACCAGAGTGAAAGATAGAAACTTCTGTCTTTTATTTTTAAAAAGTGAGATAAAATCACTTTTTCAGCTTTCAGAAAATCACTTTTTCAGCTTTTTGAAACACAGAAGAGTCAGATGTTTACCTTTTTGGTTGTCTCAGGATGCTAGCTGTCTAGAAGCTTAAAAAATTAATCTGGTTACTCTCCTATATATTTAATGCTACATACCCCTTAGGAAATGAAGAACCTAAATCCCTTTGGGTGGGAGTGTGATTAAGGAGCTCGCATCATTTAGAACAGAACTAATTTTCCTCGGTTTTTTTTTTTAAAAAGAAAGCTTCACTTTTTTTGCTTGCTGCCTAAGCCTAAGCCAGTAACTGCAAGGACCTGGACACCTCCAGATGCCAGTTTCTCTCACTCCTCCTCCCAGCATTGAGCGCAGGGGAACCGTGAGCACAGACTCTTGGAGTAGAGGCTTGTCTTTCAGCTGGGTGAAGTTGGGTGAGAAGACCAGCTGTCACTTGGGTTAGCTGCAGCCTGTGAGGCACTTGTGGTGGGCCTGCTATGACTTGTGCTGTGCAGTGGTAATTACTGCACATTTATAGCTCTATTCTAGGATTAGTTGCTTGAGCTTCCCCATCTCCCTGTATTCAGTGCCATTAGCTTCAGGGAGAATCCAGCACATTGCACGGGTGCCAGTAGCTCCCTGCTGCATTTTGTCTTAAAACCACTCATTCCTTTTTGACTTTCAAGACAGGAGGAACTGGTAATAAAGCTATTTGCTGCTAGACTCATCACTCAGAAATTGTAGACCTGACCTTAGCCACGTTCAGAAAGGAATGTCTTATTTTAAAAAAAGCATTCTACCACAGCAAAATGTTTCCTCCTTGGGGAAGATAAAAAGCTTTCCTCTTGTTGATGCTATGGTGAGGTGTGTACATGATCATCTTTACTCTTAAGCTCTTAGACATTTCTTGGCACACTTCTGGCCTGTGTCAAGTAGCACTCGCCCAAACAATTCTCAGGCACAGTTCAGGAATTATAATGTCCCAGGACCGTTTCCAACAGGCACGCACCCCACTCCAAATGCAGCCCTATGTGCCAGCTGGCCTCGGTGCTCAGGAACATCCCAAGGCATGTTTCATTTATCAGTGTAAAGGCAGTCTGGTGGATCACTGGCATGAAGCCTGGCTCTTCTGTAAGGCAGTAGAAACTGTGCAGTCAGTTGCTGAAGATCCAAAAATGAAATCTCTTCCCATGTCTATACGTGTCCCTTCAACGCATGCCAAAGCTTTCAATTTCTATTCTTTTGTTATTTTAGGCCACAGAGAACTGTGTGTGCATTCTTCACAATCTTTCCTACCAGCTAGAGATAGAGCTCCCTGAGAGCTATGCCCAGAGCATATATATGCAAAGAAGAAACATTTCTAGCAATGATAAAACACCGGGCTGTTTTGGAACACGGAGCAGAAAAGTAAAAGAGGTAAAGTACATTATTACTTACATCTCATTTGCTTCATAACTTGTAGCAACCTCTGGAGAGTAAGGCTGTAATCTAATTAACAGGTTGTTATTGATGTATCTGGTAGGGTGACACTTTCTTGCCCCAAAAATGCAAATTTACTGATAGTTGTTCTTGGCACCACTTCCCTCATTCAGCTGCTGCTTATGACAGTGACAAAGAAAATGCTTTATTAGTTGAGGAATACTCCACTGGATGGACTGGCCACTATCATTAAACACTGAAATTTTGCACATTATTATTTGAGCTCAGAACTTGACAGCCTGCAAATAACCTGGTCATAGAGAGTTACAAAATGTCTAGTTTAGCTTGTGATGCACTAAGTTATAAAGGTCACTGTTTCTAAAGGCTTGATGTTTTTACATGTTTAGAAGCAGCAGGACACCCCACTACCCGAGGAAAAGAGCAATCCCAAGGGTGTTGAATCGCTCTGGCATTCTACACTGATTAGGATATACCTCTCCTTAATAGCAAAGAGTACCAGAAACTACACCCAGGAAGCATCCCTGGGAGCTCTTCAGAACCTCACGGCTGGCACTGGACCAGTAAGTCAGCTTTTTTCCTTTCCTCTTTCTTGTCACTTAGCTCTTGATGTGAATGCGTAGCGTTCAGGGCTGCAGTGCAGCTGAGCTCAGATAACCACTGACTAGTCCCTGGCTCGCTGATGTGGTGAAGGAAAATGGAGAACATGGAAGGGGGAGTCATACCCAGCAGTGCAGCTTTTCCTTGTTTAGCAAATACAGGGCCTGCTTCTTGTCCCTCTGTGTACATCTCCGTGTGTGGAATTTGCTAATTCATTACACAATGAGGGATGAGCAGATGTTAAAAGCGCTAAAAAAAGTAATCTCGTGGAAGATAGTCCTGTGGGGAGAGGAGGGCTCTGACACAACAGCAGATCACTTTGGTGTTGAAGAAACTACTGATACCTGTCTGAGGAACTAGCTAAAGAGCACCTGGGAGAAAGAGGGCTTGAAACTTCTTTTATATCACCTTCCTTTCCTGTTGCAGCTCATCTGGTTTAAGACTATTTTAAATATGCTTGAACTGACGCAGAGAACTGGCTGCGTGTGGCTTTTTCTGAGGCTCTGCATTCATGGTAATGACACAGAACTGCCTTTTCACAGATGCCATTCGCAGTGGCCCGGACTGTTGTTCAGAAGGCAAATGGCCTTCCAAGCATCCGAGCTATGCTGCACGTCAGCCACCCCACGGTGAAGAAGACAGCAGTCTCACTGCTCAGGAACTTGTCTCGAAACACCTCCCTGCAAAGTGACATAGGTAAGCAAAGACTTGCTCTGTTCTCCTCCCCTTAAATTTTCCTGCTTTAAAAAAAAAAAGAGTTCAGTACAGCACATGAGGTATTAATGGATTGTGCACGAGGCAAATTACAGGCTGTCCAGTGTAGCGTGGATGCAGCTTAACCTGAACTGTGGGGATGTAATGCAGGGATGAAGCCATGAGTGTGCAGTGGGAGTACACAGCTCCCTGACGGGGCAGAACGGAGGAATAAGGTAAATCTGCACCTGTTAGTAATGGACAAACACACAAAAAAAGGCCCTGATCTGTGAGTTTAGTAGGTTTTTCACTGGATACTTGCAGTCACTGTACAGGGCTTAAATTAAAGGTTTTCGCCTAAACAAAATTTTCACTATACTGGGTATTTCCTCATCAGATGCTTCCACTGGTGTTACTTTCAAAAATACATAACTGAAATAAAATCTACACAGATTTGGAGAGGGAGTTTTTCTTCTGCTTCAAATAGGGTAAAAGAAGGTGAATGCCGATTTCTGTGCTGCCTCAGCTGCATAATGCTTTGCAAGAAATCACTGAACATCTCTAATGCTTCTAGCAAAGATCATACTCTCTTTTATTAGACACAAAGCTTTAGAAGATTGCAGCTCACACAGTTTTCCTCTAAAATTTTTTTGAGAATGGAAGCTGTAAGATGCTATAGAAAAAACAGTTCATTCTTTTTAAAGGATCTCATTTCTAAATAGAAACCATTTCTATTCTGAGTATTCTCACTTCAATTTATTATGCATTTAACACTTTTTCCTACTGATAGGATAAAATGTATTCATATAATTTTCTGTCATTTTCTGTGTTCCCACCAAGGGGCAAAGGGGAAATTACAGGTATACAGATGGCTCATGGGGCAGATTAACCTCCAGAATTCTGCAGAACAGTCTCCTGGGTCTTGTTTAATCCTTAGGGAATATTCCCTATTAATGAAAATATTATAACGTTGTTGGGCTGATATCAAGGGGATAATACATATGGTGTTAAAAATTACGGGTGGTGAATCCCCCTGAAAGAGAAGGAATTAAACTGATAAGAAGTTGGGATTTCATCAGGAAAAAATAATTTATAAGATTGTGAGAAAGACAGAGTAGCACAAAGCTTTGGGGGCAGGTGCTTCATCTTGCACATTCACAGCCATTCCCTTGCTTTACCCATGGTAAGAGAGGACTGGGGGAATTTCAGGTGAACTTTTTTTCTAACAAAATATGCTCTTTTTGATTGACTGAAAGCATGTGTGAATTCAGGTCAAATTCCCAAAGAAAAACTTTGGCCAAAGGAAAACATTTGAGAGGGCAAACTGTTTTCTAGATACAAGAGTTTAAATTTATCAAGCAAAATGAACCTACATATCAAATGGAGATAAATTGAATATAAAACATCTCTGAGAGGGAAGTGGCAGCCTGCAGCTGGCACATGCCTGGTGAGTTCAGTACAGCACATGAGGTATTAATGGATTGTGCACGAGGCAAATTACAGGCTGTCCAGTGTAGCGTGGATGCAGCTTAACCTGAACTGTGGGGATGTAATGCAGGGATGAAGCCATGAGTGTGCAGTGGGAGCACACAGCTCCCTGACGGGGCAGAACGGAGGAATAAGGTAAATCTGCACCTGTTAGTAATGGAGTTGCTTGTCTCTGTGCCACCTTGCAGCCAGAGAAGTTCTGCCTGATTTGGTGTCGATACTGCCCGAGCGCGCGCCGGAGTCGGACATCGCCTGTGAAACCACAGCGTCCGTCTGCTACACCCTGTTCAACCTGACCCAGAGCAGCTCGCACAGCGCCCGCCTGCTCCTCAGTGCCCACGGCCTGCCCAAGGTCATTGCCATCAGCATGAACGACAGGTAAGAGGCTCCACCAGGCTCACCCTCTCCCTTCTTTCCCTGGGCAAAAAAGAAACCGCAGCCTCTGCCACTCGGGGAGAAAAAACGCTTCGTCTCGAGGTACAGCACAGCTCAAACTAGTGATGGGAATAGAATTGTGCTGATTGGGAAATACGTGAAAATCCCTTACAAAAACTGTTCCATCCATAGCTTAATTCACCGTGTTCCAGCATTTTAAATAACTTCTCAGAAGATAATGGCACAACATTATCTATATTCTGATATATATGTGTAGTGACTGATCATCAGATCTGATCTGTACCCAAAATGTTTTTGTCTTTCCTGTTCATTGTAACACAGCCCTGATAATCTTTAGCAATGAAGTGCAGAGACACACATAGAACTTACAGATCTGTACTTAAAAATAATTTATAAAGTGGCATTTTAGAGAATATGTAATCACATGCAATCAATACTTACTCAAATGATAATTAATGCTTTATAAATACAGGTAATGATTGTTTGCCTTGCTCTCTCTTTGCAAAATGAAAGAGGAAATCAATCTCAGAAAAGGAGGCCTCATGAGGCCCTGAATAGTCTAAATCCTGTCTAACTAACCAAAGATTCCAGCTACTGGAAAGATTCTTTCAAATGCTTGTTGTGCTGAGGTGTATTTTCCTCAGCTGAAAATGAATAGTATGATCGCTGCTCTAAGATGTAGGGTACAGAGCACTTGATTTATCCCCTAATTTTGCAGAATGAGTGAAGCAGGGAGGCATGTTTCATTTGTTTCAGTAATAAGGACAGCATGAAACACACTACAATACCTGAAGGGTAGCAAACCAGCATTTAGGGGTAAAGAGAGACAAAACAAATGCTATGAGGTTGTGTTTGCTGAATTCTGTACATGCACTGTGACTCTGATGTGGGAATTTAAATATGTTTTATCATTCTTTTTCCAAAATTGCAGCAATATGTTCAGCAAAGCGAGCAGGGCTGCTTCAGTCCTCCTCTACTCCCTGTGGTCACACACTGATCTCCACAGCGCTTACAAAAAGGTAAGTGCAAAGAAAAATAATTTGTTCTTTTAGACCTAGAATCCTCTTATTTGTCCTCTGGGGCCCTTAGCATTCCTGAACATTTATGAGTCAACCTATGATAGGGTTTCAAGTGGTCCCTGAATTTGGTTTTCCTGTTACTTGTACATAATCCTGTGCAAGTAATGCATGGCCTTAATTTTTGCTCATCTGTGTTCATGTTCTCTCCCTCTGCGGTTTTATATCCACTGGCAAAGCTTATGCAAAGTGTTGCTGCTGCCCGCCAGAAGTGTCAGATGGTGAGAAGCGATGCAGAGCAGGTGACCATCCACGCTGGCTGAACCAGCCTGGCACAGAGGATCTACAGTGCCAGCAAAGACAAAGGCAGGGCGAGGCAGCTTCCTGCTTTAAAACCAGAGCGGTTTTGTTCTCCTTGTTGTTTGCACAGCCTGGTAGTCCAGGTGTCAGTTATATTCAGACAAAACCTAGAGCCTGGGAAAGGTGTTGGCAAACATTTACTGCCATAGTCAAATCAAACAAAAAATGACCAGCATGAGTCTGCCAACAAACCAGTTTGTTTCTGGTTTGGTTTTTTTGAAGCTCTGTGACTGCTTTTTCAACACAGAGCTGAGTTAACTTCCACCGACCTACCTTCACCCTGCATTGCAAACTGTTTCCAGTCCTTGTTTGTTTGCTGTTCAGAATTTGTCATTTCAAATTCCCTATAACCTAAAACTGTTCCAAGTTCTCAAGCTAGCCGTTAGCATTTATTATTCAGCTGTTTCTCTTTGAAGATCTTTTTGGTTGAAGTTTGCTCTAAAAAAGTTTCTTAGCGTAGTGACCTTTAACAGTGTTGCATCACACATAGCAGTACTGCCCCACAAACCAGAAATCTTTGTTCAAGAATAAGGGTATTGCACCATATAAATTCCTAACTAGATTTTGTTGTCTCTGGTTTTTTACAACTGCATTCCTGACTTTACTGAACAGCAATATCCCTGATGGCATGAATTTCCTGAAGTCACTGGTAGTTTAGGAGTGCCTATAAGACAGGTTTGTCAGACCTGATTGTCAAAAATGCTAATTACTTGTTGTTCCTGTGCAAATTAGGTCCCCTAGAGACACCAGGTATGGCACTGAAAACTGCAGACCATCTAATGCCTAGACATTTTTGAAACTTTAGTCTAATAAGCCACAGAAATCGCTTGATCAAATAAAATGGATAAAATCCTGAGTCATTTTGGCATTGCCCACTTTTCTGTTCTGACAGGGTTAATCTCAGCTAGGTTAATCTCAGCTATTAGTCACCTAAAAGTTAGGAGTCTGTAGAGCTGAGCTAGAAGAACAGGCTCCTGGTAGAGTCAGTGGAGAGAGTTAAGCAATTCCAATTATTCATCTCATCTATCTTGGACTAAACAACCACTGCCTGTTCTGTCTCTGTGACTGCACAGGGCTCTGCCTAGACCCCTACCATGGCTCCACATTTAGCTTTTAGGCAGCTGGACCCGCCCTTCCCTTGCAGAATCAGCACTGAAGATAATGAATTGTTCTGTTTCTTTCATTCCAAAGGCTGACTTTAAGAAGGCGGATTTCATCAACAGCCGGACCACAAAAGCCTATAACTCACTAAAAGATTGAATCAGAGCACAACACCATGGAAGACAGAGATCATACAGCAATTAATGTAACCGTCTTCACTTGGTTGGTGTTGCCATCATGAACCAGAAAGTATCTCAGAAGAAAAAAAGATTTTATTTTCTATTGAGACTTGAGTGGCCAGAGAGTAGCTTTTTTGAGTTTTTAATCCTAATCACCTTGTTGTCACTGTATATATCAATATAAGAATAACCAAAGATGGATTCTCCAGGATGTCTGAGATAAAGTTTCATCCAGGTTTACCAGTAGTCAGAGCTCCAGATGACTACCTTTATTCTATACAGAGGAGTTTGAAATGCTGGTTGGCAGCAAATTCTTTTCAGACTGTTTTATACCAAAAGTTTTCTACAGTGGATAAGCATCAAGTGCACTGCTCAGAACTTAGTAGTTTTTCACTCTTTTGTTTCTTCACACAAGCTAAATAAGACTCTCCAAACTCCATGAGTATGCACAAGAAGCTGTTTCACTACCTGCATTATAAAAGCACCAATGAAGTTAAAATTACTATTTTTGTATTGCTTGTTTTCATGGGCTCACTAGTTCCTAAGCCTCTTTCCATTGAGATTTCATCAGTAACAGCAGCAAAACTGATTTTACATAGATCTTATCATCCCTTGCTCCTCTCATCCTCCCTCATGTGGCTGTTGCATTTTATCTGTGTCCAGAAAGGGTTTCAACTAGAAGCACTAGGTTTAAGCCACTATGTTTCAGACACTTTAGGCTACACTTAGACCCATCATTCTTTGCTAGTTGGTGGAGAAATTATTTGTGGGTGATTCAGTGATTATTTCAAGAAAATTGCAATTTCAAAACAATTCTGTTGATAATCTATATATAATAAAGGGAGTGTGGTCTTGCCTTTATTTTTGAGGTAACAGACATGCACATAAGAGGCTGGGCTCTGTGCTGATTAAGGAATTCATCTGATCCTGCTTCATATTCTCCTACTTGAAATTATCATCCTCCCCACAGCAATTACATGCAATGTGATAACTTTAGGACTATGCCTGAACATGTGGGAATCGGTAACAGGAGGGAAAAAAATTCCTGAGCACCTGAAGGCTGTTTTCATGATATGATGCTCAAGATGGTAAAGAAGCACTAAAAAAAAACCCCATCTGCTATGTTTAGTAAGTCAGGTTTTTCTCAAGAAAACCCCCAGGGGTTGTATTGTCCATTAAACCAATAGGAAATTCTTACATAAATATTGAGTTATCAGCTGATGTGATCTGGCATTACTCTTCTGAAATCAGGGGAGGTGAGCTACCTTTATGGCAATGGATATTTTGTTATGCGTATTTACACGCCCCACTGCTCAAACAGAGCCCATCCTGTACCCTCACACCGAACTGCTGGCACAGGAGCTTTTGAGGCTGTTCTTCTCCAGAAGGAGATGCAAAATCCTTGGGGTAGGGACCTCACAGAGCAGGTCACTAGGCCTCTTCATTTCAACAGTCCTGGCTAAAAGTCTGGCTCCTACCAAAAACTTAGAACCAGTGGGTTGTACCACTGCACTGCATCCAAACATATTTCTGGGTATAGGGAGCTGAATTCTGCTGGTAGATGCACACAGTTCTCCGAGGAGTCCCAGAAAGTCCCACACGTGCTCACAGAACAGAACGTGCCCCGGGGAGGTGAGCAAACAGCGCTGCTTTCCCGTCACTGATCATTTTCAGAGGGCTGTTAGTCCTCCACATTTGCTTTGAATAACTCAAATCAAATGCACTCCAGTAGGAGGTTTTAAAAATACTATTATTTTTTGTAAGATGTCATATTCAAAATACTGCAGGTCCAAAAACAACACGGGGAAAGGGAACTTACAGCACCGCATGTTGAGGAAATTGTTTTTATAACTTTTTCAAATATGATAGAAAACAGACAATTAAAATCCAACTTTCTCTTCTAACTTGTTAACCCAAGTAGCACTGCATGTGCCATGAATGAATAAATACCAGGAAACCTGGACAAGTCTACTTTAACTGCCTAAAAAGAAGTGGTCGGCAAAATTAATATACAAAGAGTAAACCTGACTACAGAGTAGCATAGGAAGGAAGAATTGTAGTCTAAAAGATCAGGAAGGGAGCTTTTAGAAATACTCATACATTTAGTTTTGTTAAACTCACATGCCATTTAAAAAACAAACAACAGTGCTGGGTACTTTTAAATATATGTGTACTCCTCACTAAGATTCCTTAAGAAGGAAATGCAAAGATTTTGGGTTGTTTCTATTGATGCAGTGATTTTAAAGGTCTTTTTCAACCTAAATGAATCTATGATAGTGCCCCTTTAAAATCAAAGCAGTGTTCAGAATCACAAAGAAGTATCTCAGACCTGGCAGCAACACGAGAAACAGGAGACACGCCTTATTACAACTGATCTCCTACTTGTATGCAATCAAAAACATTTCAGCAGGACTCCAAAGAAAACAAAGCAGAGAAATAATAAAGTGCTCTCTCTAATGCAAAAAATATGTCTTTGGTCTTTTTGTTATTAGTGAACCTTCTTGGCTGGGATGCAGCAATGTATTTTCAAGCCTTAGCCCTTCCTTCAAACGGGCAAATTCATTTTTAAATTAAACCTAGGTATGGAGACAGACTTTTCTACAACAGGACAGTGTTACTGAAGGCAAGCTGTGTAATGCTCCTGTTGGCATCAGAGTCCTCCTGCAAATAATTTCTTTGTCCAGTATTGCTGACCTGTCAAACTACCCCGGATCTGCTGTTTTCACCTCTCTTTAACTGGTATTTGCCCGCAAACTTCACCATGGGCCACTGGAGATCTCAAAAATAATTAGAATCATTCTCACCATAGTATTGGACTTAGGAAATAGACCATTCCCTCTTGCTTTTTACCTGAGAGGAGATTTGAAACCTTGAATTTAAACACACTGAGCAGTGCCCAGAGTCTTTGGCTGAACAAGGAAGTGACCCCAGGTCCTCTTGTCTTGTGTCATAACCACAACCCACATAACTGTTTTAGTAGAAACTCTTAAATAGTACAGATAATTTTGTAGTAGATTATAGACATTGCCAGAGAATTAGTCATGCCTTTCCTCATTTCATCCTCCTACCTTATTTTCTGCTGTCACTGCTCCTAAACATTATTGCTTTTCCTTCTCCCTCCCTTCCTAAAGAGAATTAAACTATGTGCATTATATTGTGCATGGGCACAGGGTTTGGGTTACTTGGCTTTTTTGTGAGGTTTGTTCGTGAGGTTTTTTCTTTTGAGATGGAACATGCTGTCTATTAAGAGAGGTTCAATCTCCCCTTCTGGGCCTGTAAAAAAACTGCAGGTGAAATGAGCTGGCACCACCTTAGGCCACACACAAGAACCCCAGCCCTCCCCTGGCTACTGCTGAGCCTGGCAGTCCGTGCTCCAAAGGCAGCCCGTGGAAGCTGAGGCCAGTCAGGCTGCCTGTTTGTGTGTTACCATGCCTACGTTCCAGCTCGCCAGATTTTCCCATCTTTAGTTTTCAGGGCCAAAAAGCCCAACAGTGTCGCTTCACAGCCCTCTTGGGGGATGGTTCATGAGCTAGCCTGATGAGCAGTCACACAGTGCCTCATGCACAAGCTATGCAAAGTGTTGAGAACTGGTGCTTCCCAAGTTATTTCAACTCCAGCAGCTGCTCCTCCATTCCTTTACTTAAACTGCTGCTGATTAAAACCTCAGTTTACATTCCTGACTCATACTCCAGACCCATCCCACGGGGAAGATAACATGACCTTAAGGCATCATCTGATACGAGACAAAGATCTGGGAACAGAAATCAGACGGGAGGAAATGCGTATTTGAGCTCAACATCACAGCCCACCCTGACAAGCCCTGAAACATCAGGTATCGGTGCAAACGTGTGAGTTATGCCTGGCATATTGGTTTAGATGTTACCCATTGAAAACCCAGCAGGGAGATTTGCTCAAATACACCACAGACAAAAAGGGCTTTAAGTGCAGACATTATACACAGATCAGGGGCTTGCCTTTCTCTACACACATACTTTGGATATATTAATAGGTTTGCATATGAAGGGGAAATAAACTAACTTTGTCTTATTTCACATGTTCAGAGCTAAAAACATCCTAAAATACACATTAGAGGCATTCTAAGCTTCGGATCAGAAATTAGAAATTGCTTGCATCCTTCCTTCAGCTGTATCTTCTAATGCTCTATCCAGTGTGACTGTAAATAATTCAAGTTTAGGAACTTAACATTTCTTTAACAATTTTTCAATTATCCAACTTAAGCTCCCGTTTCTCTTATTTGTATCCTATTATTCTTAGTCCTCTCTCAGACCAGCCTAAATATGCACAGATGCAGAGAGGAGGAAGCAGGCATGTCCTTAGCAGCTACAATTTAGAGCCAATACTGCAAATACCCCCATGGTATCAGGGGCTTCTGAACACGCCCGTGATCACAGAGCAGCACCATGATCATGACAGGGAACAGGGACACCAGCTGCAAATCCAGTGCTCATCATCGGGCAGTTTTTTCCAGTGCTGACCACATATTCTCTCCAAATCTGCACAAGGCCCTCTCTTACTTATGCCTGCATTTTGCAGGCCCTAATTTGCAATCAGCTATAGGACTGTGAGTGAAACTACCGCCACTTACACCCTGAAAAAGGCTGGGTCCCCACAATCCCCACCCTGCTCTTCTTTCTGGGGTTCAGAAGGACACCACTACTACCTCGATGGTACTTAAACATCTGGGTCCTCCTGCGACTTCAGTGAGACGCTTAAAGTCTTCCTCAGTTCTAGAGAAATTTAAAGGCATTTTTTGAATCTCAAAATTACGTCTTTACCGTGTTTTCACCAGAAAGGGAAATAGCCATGTCTGAGCCACAGGAAAAAAAAAGGGGGGGGGGGGGTGGTTTTAGCTGCTGCCAAGGAGGGTAAAATCTTTCAGAAAGTTCAGAAACTTTCTGAAGCCCGTGAAGGTCATAAGAAAATGGGCTCCAGCCAGAATAGCTGTGTTTGGCTTGGAATAACAACAAAATAAATCAGAAATGTTGTACTATCAGTGTTGAACTCTGCCAGGAAAGCACACTGTGCCTTAGGATACATGAGCACACTTGAGTTTTAACTCAAAACTCTGGACATTGGGCATAGCCTGATTAAAAACTGTGCATGAGTTTAAACCCTGCACAATTCCTAAAGACTGGAGAACCTTGGCAACCACTGAATTGCAGTTACAAGACAGCAGCACGCAGGATGCTGCAGTGAGAGCAGTTGGAGGTATTACGTCTTTCTGATATATTAAAATAGGGATTCTTAGGAAGTTCCTTCTTTCCTGATGCTGGGAAAAAAAGGTGCTCTAAACATATGATACATATAGCCTTGAAATACTATTTTTATAATAGGATAATATTTGTTATTTTAAAAGCATATGGACAAGAGATAAGAGTTTTTATCATAAAGGGAGGCTGGGATGAGAAACTCAGGTCTGATGATACAGGTGGTGATAAAAAGGAGAATCTACAAAGCAATATTTGCACCAGCATTGTAGGGAGTTTTTGTGGTTTGTTTTGTTTTAGTGGTACTACTACTCAACCTGAAATTACTTAAAACCTGGAAGTTAAAAACTGGTGCTTTGGATAGTAGTAATATTATCCAAACTATTGGCACAGTTTAAATGACACAAAGAGATGGAGGAAAGATTGTCTTCTGGTGTGAAAGACTGGAGCAGAGGCCTTTGAAAGAATTCCTCCTGACTACACAGCATGGATTACCCATCCTCCAAGGACAAGTTTCCTGATTACATCAGTTATTTTCTGCTGTTGTGAAGAGAGGTGGACAAATTCACCATTACCTCAGGGTTGTAATTAACCCACTGTGAGGGTTATTATGGATAATAAATAGGCCACAATGAATTCTACAGTCTTCAATAAGCTCACCTTTAAAAGAAGAGCTATTTAGTGCACCTGAAAGGCACGGACCTGTGTCTTACAAAGCAACCTCACGTTCTTCACTTCCACTACAGTGGCTACAGATGTAGATTTGTTAAATAGGTGTTATAAAAAAAAAAAAAAAAGAGAAAAAAGCATAAGACTCTGAGGCAGCCTGATCTAAGAAGGTGTTTATATGTGGATTTAGAAGTTGGGCCCCACTGTTACCATTTTGTGTATTTTCCAGTGGAAATGTGTCTTCAAATCCTAATATCCTGACTCAGAATGAGAACAAAAACAAGTCCAGCACCCCCAGCCCGATCCAACACAGTGGAGCACTGGAGCAGCTCTGGAGGAACATTTACTGTTCCATGTGCAAGACTCCCTGTGTGATTTCAGTGACCACAAGTCCAGCACACGCTGGATGCTCTGTCATTGTGCACACCCACTTTTCCCACAGGACCAGGGGGCTTCCTACCCCAACCCTGAGCCATCTGAATCTCTGCCCATCTGCCTTAGAGCAGTGGGATGGATGCTTGGTCAAGGACCATTTGAACAAATCTAGCGGGGCACAACACAGCAGCCTGGGTGGGCTCTGAATATCATAGAGACAAACGCTGCTCTCTACCAGTCCTGTAGGCACTCACTCTGTGGAAAAAATGCACTTACCAGCATCAATCAAACAGTCCTGTCCCTTGTGGTTGGCAAAAACCTTGGGAAATGCATGCCTGCCCTCAGGTTTTCTATTAACATCAGCAAACAGCAGTGAGCTGATTCCCAGCAGGAAAGAAAACAAAGGTAATGAAGGTGCAGCCCTGGACAGTGGTCCCTGATCTCTCACGTGTTCATACCAACCACCTGTAGTAGATGCATATTTTGCTCTGTCTCTGTTTCCACTCCTGCAGTCAGGCAGTAGTATCTTGGCTAGAATTTTTTTTTCTCAATAGACATAAAGCAAAAATAAAATTAAAAATCAGTGTAACATCTCAAGCCTGAAAAATGTTTTACCACAATTCTAGTAAAACATGAAATTCTTGTTAAACACTCATGACCCTGTGGTTTGGGCAAGAAGACACCCTCCTGACCGCTGGCAGCATCACTGGCACGGCTTCTCTCCCTCTCCCCACGCAGACCCCAGGATGTTTAGGTCTGGCTGCAAGAAAAGCCCCAGCAGGACCCACTGTCTTCACAGAGAGGACAACAAGTAGCCCATAGTTTACTGGGCATCGTTTCCACTGGTTGATGCAGTTGTCCTTTAAGCAGAGGCACATTTATTGGAAGGGGACAGCTAAATTTTTACATGCGTGCCATTTAACAATTGCTTTTTCAGGGTAAGAAGGAGGAAAAGGAGAGTTTCTGTGAAGATCTTGCCAACATTCTTTCTCTTTCTGGGCCGTAACAATAACTCTCCCCCTAAACTAAGCAAAATAGGATTCTTCCCCACCCTCTTCCAAGATAAATCAGTTACTGGTTTTTTGGGATATCCTGTGTACAACAGGCATGCTGAAATGTGCATGCATGCTATAAAGTACAAATTGTTTTTGCTCTGGCTAAGGAGACAATCTCTGAAGGTGACAAAGTTGAGACCAGAAATAATCCAGCAGTCCCATCTCTGCTCCCACATCAAAGTCAGTTCCATTTCCTGTAAATTTAGCAGTGAACACTTAGTCCAGGGTAACACATTGCTTACCTCCATAAAACCCAAAACTTCAGACACAGAAAATTCACCACAGGGTTGAGGAAAAGGAAGGTCTCAAAACAAAGGATGTTTCAAGTGTGGCTTGAGGATTTTCTTGCCAAAACAAAGTGAGATACATCTGTTTGGGTCCTTCTTCATTTCAACAGTAGCTGTGTTGATAGAGTGGTGGCTCCCAGGGCTACAAGGGATAAATCAAGAGATGCAGCCTTGCTCACTGAAACTACATTCACATGGAAGGTAAGTTCTGAAGGGAACCATGAAGAGAGTTCTGAAGAGAGCCATGGCTAATGTCTTATGCTTATTTATTATTCATCATTCCCCAAAAGAGCTCTGATGGGAAGCATCCTCAGTAATATTACTCTAGTTGTTGGTGTCCTCTAATTGCCCAAACCTACTTCTCAGAAACTGTATCCCAACGGTTTGTGGAAACACCCCAGCTCCAGCATTTCTGAGTAAAGTGGTATTTGACAGCCCTGCATGCTCGTATTTCCTCCTGACAACAGCTCACTCACCTGCCACTGGCTTTCACCCACAGCTGAATTTAGCAGACTATTCCTATACCGATGATGGCATCATTTGCCATCTCCTCCTTCCTGCTATGACCTTTTCAAACCTGTGTATCTCTGACCCTTGTAATTTGCAGGTAAGGAGATAGATCAGCTTTCTCACACCTGGGCTGTGCAGTTCTTTGCATTTGCCTGGTTACTGCACGCACTATAAAGTCTGTTTGGAGTTTTTTTTTAAGTCTGCTGATATGAGACACCTGTCCCCATAAACAGCTCTTTACTCTAAGGGGTTTTGATGGTGAGCAGGGATAGGTCTGTGAAAGCTGGGCTTGTAGTTTGGTATAAACAATGATATGGTAAAACTTCAAGTTGTAAAAAACAAATCACCACACCTTGGATTTTCAAGTTCTGTTAAAGGATTTCCATAACTGAAGCTATAACTCATATTCTTCCCCAGCAGTAACGTAGCACAGCATTTAGACTGTTTAAAAATCCTTCATGTTCATTGGACTGTACTTTATAAGTGCCTGGCAGCGATGTAAAGCAACCTACAAATACCTGAAACTAAGCCCCAGAGATCACAGAACCAAACTTGTTCCAGTAGTGAAAGGTGGCAAAGCAAGGGGCAACAGGGCAGCAGCACCATGCTGAGGTGTGGGAGATTCAGGTTGGGCATTAGGAAAAATCTTCTTACCAGCTCAGTGATGCCGTGCTAGAATCAGCTATCCAGAGAGGTCAGAGATTCTCCATTCCTACCACTTTGGAAGACTTGGCAAGAAAAAAGCAGCCTGGTAACTCAATATTTCCTATCTGTGCACACTGCAAGTGGTTACAGCTCCAGTTGCTCCCCTTTAGTACAATACAATTTCTTTAGGATTTTAAAACGTCATAAAGTGAAACCAGCTTAAGTTTATGGGGACAGAAAAAAAAAATCTTTGAGGTAACTTTAACTGGAGACTGGGAAATATTTTCCCCTTGAAGGCAAACTCATCCCCTAGCTGGGAATTCAAACTCCAAGTGTCCCTGCCTAGCTACATGAAGCAGACAGAGCAACATTAGTTCCAACTTACATTAGCATTAACTGGGTTTGGCCAATGACACCAGAACAAGATGTTTGTTTGATCCCTTTCTCACTCCCCAGCACAAAGCTTAGTTTCACAACAAAACAGGTAGATTTTTCACAAGTTTTGAATGCTTCTGTACCTGTATGTTATTGCTGTTGTTCTAATCAAGGCAACAGTTCTGCCTCCAAGAAAGTTCATATAACCCTTATCTGAAAGGAAAAATACAAGTTTGAGAGAAGAAACAATTGCTTACAGACTTTCTTGAAGTGGTCTTAAAATCACCACTATAAAAGAGCTCCCCTTATCTATTTTCAGGCTCTACTGTACTTTTACTTGAGCTTTGATTTTCCATAATGGTGACAGCTTCCTTCACCATACTTTTTATCCATTTATGCTCTCCTTTCAGTAGAGCTCTCACATTACAGCTGTATAAGTCACCGTCAGCCAGACCAGGCCAGCTCTGGAAATTCCTTTTATCAGCTCCCTGATCAGGAGCTTATATGTGAGCCCCACATAAAGCAGGTCATACCCCCCTTAAGAGATAACTTAAAGCATGTTGGGTCTTGCCCAGCTGATGAGTGAGCAACCCAGTCAGCTGTGAAAAAGGTCTCAGACACAAGGAGGAAGCTTGACCTTGTTTGGTAGCTGTTTCCGCCAGCTATAATCCAGATTAATTCAAATCTTGGGCCACCAGTGCAAATATTTGCATAATGTGGAACTCATTTTTCTCATTACAGTTACCGTGTTAGTTTTAATGAGCATGTCAAGTAGTAAATATTAGAAGTTATCATTAAAGTGCTAGGTCTCTAATTACAGATTCATTTTGGTTTATGGATCTTCTTCATCCTTTTCTTTTCCTTATTTAAAGATAGACTAAAAGTAAGGGTAAAGAGGAGAAGGATAATAATGTACTGTTTGAAATTTTGGAGCTTCTTTTGGAAAAAGAATAACATAGAAATTGGGTGTATTCTGCTGCCTTTTTTTTCCAACAGCCTGAGTTAGAGGTCCTAGTTCACCTGGGAACCTAGATAAAAACAAGCAATGTGTTAAAGTGCCCAGGGAGATGGACAGCATATTTTTAAACCTATTTAGAAACCTTGTTCCTACTTAGGGAGTGGGAATGGAGAAAGACCTAGGATAGGCCTGTGGATAGCAGTTAATAGATGGGTAACGTTTGTACTGCATCTGTCACTTAGTAAATGCTGAACAAAGAAAAAGGAAAAGACATCATAATTTAGGAGGGAAGAGCCCAAAATTGCATGAAAGAACTTCATATTGAAATAATTTGCTTGTTATGCCTCCCAGGCAGAATGCTGCAGCAATCTGCTATTCTAACAGCAGTAATGAAGTTGGAGGTAGTTTGTTCACAAATCCTGTGTTTCCTTCTTAGTCAATGTAACTTTTAAGGGGTGTCTGCTAACTACAGCCTCAGTTGTAGTTCTATGAAAATACATAACCTAGTCAACAGTAATTGCTAAAAAAGGAGTTAGTCCTGTCCTTACAAACCTGAAATGCAGGCTGCCCTGAGAGCCCAGGCACTGAGTCCAGATACAAGGCACCGAGTAAGCAGAACTAAGTGGTTTAGGAACCACCAAAAACCTTGTCATAAGGGAAATCTTCAGCCTGGATTCTTCCTTTCAGGATGTTTGAAGCCTTAAGAAGCCTAGTTGCCATCACGAGTCGCATATAAAAATTGGAATTCTTATTCCTCAAGCATGCAAGCACTTTAAGAAAAGAGCATATAATGCCATTTATGTACAGAACTTCCCTTTAATATTGCACATCTAAGCCTCTGCTTACAAAGTACAAAAGTAAGAGGAAAGAACAGCCTGAGCACTGTGCTCAAACTTCATTCTCTGGATAAATGCTACGGTTCAGAATGTACTGCAGGAAAAGACCAACAAGTTTTACCTGTTCTTGAAGTTTTTACTGGATTCCCACACCCAAAGGTATTCTGTTTATTGTTGCTCGCCTGTCAGATCAATGAAAGCCTCTGGGCATCAGTGAAATCTCCTATGAACTCGGTGCCCTTCAAAACTGGGTGCCTTCATTTTCTCTGGCATCAGCTAGAAGAGCTGAGTTAACCTCACCCTTGCCATCTCAAACACATAGGGACTCCATTCCTTCAAATATCCACCTCACACCATTTTCCAGGGACAATGCACGCCACCCCCTCAGCAAAGCACTGATGTGGTAGTTTGTTGTTTGTTGTTGTTGATGTTGCTTTTTAATGCTTTGAAAAAGCTCATTGAAAGGACCATTTTTGCACCACGGGGACTTTTCTGTGTCTGCTGGGAGCCCACATGTATGTGAAATGATGATGTGCTGCCTTTCAAAGGTGGCAGCCAGCAGATGCACCAAGCACTACTCTGGCTTGTTTTTTGGAATCATTGATTATATATATATATATAGTGACATGAATTGAAAGTCCCTGCTTCAGATATAGTGCTTTATTTTGTTGCTTCCCGGTAAATTCCTTTTGATAGCTATTAAACAAACTTGATATCAAAAAGCATAAATGCTCTGAGCAGAACCACCAGCATTCACAAGCATTTGGACTGCAATATGCACAGCAGGTTCAGGAGTTGGTTGGGTCTTACTTCACCTCCAAGATTAAATAACTATCAACTTGTCAAGAATTTTTTTTTTTGAGGTTTATTGTTTCTGACAGACAAATGTAGACTAAATACATTCAGCAACTCCCACACATATTTATTTTAGGAGCTTCCTCATTCGAATATCATACCTCAAGGGCATTCTTTTGCCAAGAGGGCTTTCATATCACCTAGGTTGTTTCTGGAAAGGTGTGAAATCTGTTCAAGCACACCAAATTCCAAAGTCTCTCTCAATACACCTGTGTGTTTGAGTGTATCTATATCAATTTATGTGCAAGGGTTATATTAAGAATGCCCTCGAAAATGAGGGGGAAAAAAAAGCCAGCTACTGAAAGTTAAGAAGTAAAATTACATTTTAAGTTAAGTTTTTTAATTACATTTAAGTTAAGAAGTAAAATTACATTTTTTAGTCTGTCCTCTCATGTTTCCAGCAGATGCTCTGCATTAGAACGGAGAGAAAGGGTCTGATCTTGAAATTAAATGACAATCTCAATGACAGTCTAATGGCTATGTACACAAGAAGTCACATTACTTTAAAAGTAACTCAGCTTGTGTTGGCATCAGTAATTTTTGACCCAGCCTTAGTGCTCACAAACACTTCATCTGGCTGAAATGCTCAGATGCCCTCAGATGCCACCTGCACGTTGGCAACAGAGTGGAGTTCTAAAAATTAGTGCACCACTTTTTTTTCTTCTCAGAAGTATTAAAAACCACACAGGATAATTACAACAGTTCTGCAACCCAGGCAGAACACTGAACCTGCCTGAGCCATTCTCTCACTTGAAAGTGACAACCCAATTACAAGTTTCATTTGGCTGGGGGCTTTAATTTACTACATTTCAACATTCTGCTGAAGCTGTAGCTTCGTTTCCCACTGCACAGGCCCATCCCATAACAAGAGAGAGCCAGATGCAGAGATAACGCCGAGCAGAATTTATTTGGCAGCTCACCTCCACAATCCTGGAAGGAGGTGTTTAGGTGCCAAGTTTAGACAGAAGCTCCTGCTACATTTTGACTGTTGCCTTTAAAGCATGTCTGCAGTGCATTTAGGACCACAAAGTGAGGCCCCATGCCAAAAACTAACTGTAGAAAAGTGAGAACGTGGCATATTTACAATATTAATTTTAAACGCACTCTGCATGGACATGAGCAGCAGTGATTTATCTATCAACTGTCTCTGCAAATTCACCCTGCACCGCAGAAAAGCGACCGGATCCTGTTTCTCCCTCACATTGCAAAGGAGAATTAGAAGGGCAAACAGCTCAGGTGAACTAGAACAGCTGGCTTTTGTAGCCCAGTTTAGGCAAGGAACCCCTTGTTAGAAACAACCCCTTCGTATTTCAGAGTACCCTTCTCATAATGTTAATAATAATCATCCATAAAAGCACAGGCTTCCAAAACATTTCTGCCAGAATCAGAAAAAAACATACAAGAACACGTGGCCCAGGAAGTTCTGCCTGCCAGGGAGGACAGGATCCAACAGCACTTTTTAAGAACTGTTTGAAGATCCTGACTGCAAACTGTCAGTGCATACTCAGAATTTATTAAGGCTTTGTGCAAATGTAGTTCCTTTAATGACACTACTAAAACCATCTTCTAACCATTCAAAAAAACTACATTTCTAGCTTGGCCAGAATGGAAGAAGACAGCTTAATTAGAACAACCAGATTTTCAGATAGGGCATAACATTTGGTATTTCAGCTCTGTAATTTTATAGTTCTGCAGAAATTAACTTGCAGAAGCTGATATCTGCTCAGATTTCTCCTTAAGTTAAAATGCTTCCTTTCACAGGGAATGATCACCTCATGTTTATCCTAATAAAATTATTCCTCATTATTTCTATTTCACCTGTGCTGTATATTCTTTTCCATTTCCAAACTACAAAGGCCAATAAAAAAAATTATTCCAGCAAGGCCTGTGGCATGTCCAGCTAAGAAACCATCAACAGAAGTTTGAACTGTGCTAATTTCAGTGGCTGAACTGCTTTCTTGTTAATCTTATACAGCATCAGAATTGGCCAAGTCCAGTGGCATAAGACCACTCCTAACTTTTCCCATAGATCAGTGCTCTAAGAGGATGAAAAATCCTGCATGAAAAATCTTGCTGGGATAAAGGAGATAGATGAAACAAGACTGGATGGAAAATAAATTAATCACCACTCTAATAAAATATATATTGCAGTTGTTAGCGTTTTGTAAAACACATTCTAGAATGTGTAAACTGCCATAATCTCTGGAGATAACCAGTTATCTCCAGAAGAAGTGGTGAGGTTCCAAAGAGCCACAGGATGGTAAGCACAGGACTTATCATTAGAGAGCATAAAAAGCAGGTCAGTAATTTAGATATCAGTCAAACCAACTTGACCTCTGGGATGACACATTAATCTCCATTCCTACAATAAATAAGGACAGTCTGAAAGTGTCTCATTCATTGCCTGCTAAACATTTACTAGGTGTCACCCAGATTTGAAAAATGCTTCTTCCATTGAAACTCAGCAACAGTACACGAGTAGATTTCCTGGTTTGCCCTCACCACTGCAGTTTCTCACAAACTCAACAAAAGACTGGCATCAAGCAGAAAAATGGCCTGTGATTTAAGGTGAGATTTAAGTGACATTTAACTGAACTGAAAAAGGAAAAAAAATGGATGAAACCAAAGAGTGATAGCCTCAAGGTGTTATGAACCACCAGCTAATTGTACTTTGAATATCTTTGTAAAGAACACCTTTCCAGCCTGATACCCTTGATGACTCGTTTTCAACTAGTTGCTAATGGCAAGTACTTGCAATGCTTCCTTAGTGAGGTTAATCAACACATGATCATTCAGCAGCTTTGTGGAGCACTTAGAAGCTCAAATCTTGCAGGTTTGTGGGGCACTTAGAAGCTCAAATCTTGCTGTAAGATATTTACTGTGGAAAGTAAAGGCAGGCAACCATCACAGCATCATACAGGACACAGAAATCTTGTTGTTCAATCTGGATGTCATTGCTGGCTCAGAGTGTGGTTTTGTATTAGTTTAAACCAACTTAAATGGTTGCTTTTCCTCCCTCATGACTATACTTTCACTCTGCCTTCCCTTGCATCAATTCTGGCATTTATTTGACTCCTCCTTCTCTATTTTTCACCTTTGCTGAGGCTCCTTTGAGCCTGTAGCTCTACAGCCTGTTTGCCTGGGTGTTAGGCGTGTGTGGCATTCACCAGGGCAGGCACACACAGCCAGGGACAGGCTGAGGCTCTGCCTGCAGACGCCCCTGCACATTTTGCTCTGGCATGTCACCAGCCTTGGCTATGACTCTGACATTCATGACCTGATGGGCAACTCACTCATCAGAGGAGAGAGACTCTTGCTGCCCTCCTCAGGAGAAACCAAGATCACAGTGACAGTAACTGGATCTCTTAGCTATCCTCTTTCTTGCTGTTATTTCATGCAATTGATTGATATCAAGTGCCTTTCAGTGAGGTTGCCGAGTCCCACCACAGGTCTCCAGCCAGTTTGTTCACTGGCCAGATTGTGATTCCACACCTTCAGGTCAGGGCGTTCAGAGAACAATAAAGTGAGCCAGATCCCATGAAATCTGGTGTTAGCTGATCAGAAGAGAAGCACTGCAGGAAAAAGTCTCCAATATTTGCATGCATGCCCGTCATGCCATCATGTTCCTTTCATGCAATGAGCCAGGAGAGTGGGTCTTAACCTTTTATGTTAGTCTGGAAAGGACTTCTCCTTTCCTCTTTCCTTCAGAGGACAAGAGTCATCCTTTTCAAGTCTTCTCTTGCTCAAAGCCATTTGACTCAGGTCCCAGACCTCTACCTCCTCCCTAGGAAGATGAGAAAAACCAGAAGCTTTGTTGTTCACATTGCTTCATGATCATGGATGATGCTAATTGCCCCCAAAGCAATTAATTTCAGGAAGCATTCTCTTGCCCACTGAGTCATGAACACAACCACTAAACAAGACATAAAGATACATATCATAGCTCTTTATTTCACTAATCTCAGAAAAGCTGCAGTAGCATGTCTTACGTGTGACTCACAAACCCACAGTGTTTGGATACTACCTGGTAACTTAAAGCCTTGGTTCTGAAATGCTGCCCAAGGATTCTCCTCCTCTGGATTAGCTGAGGACGTGCATCCTGGAAAGTTGCAGCCTCAGATGTCCAAGGGGGTTCAGCATCTCAGCCACAGGTGGACCATGCACTGATAGTCCCACGTCAGAGCAGTCAGCCCACAAGAGCCAACTCCTTTAGGGAAGGCACTGACTGACTGTAATGAGGCTTGGACACAGTGTAGGTGGCCAGGTAAAAAGCTGACCTTGTAGGAGGGACCTCATTAGCAACTGACAGGACTCACTCGGATAATTTCTGTGGGGAAACATGGAACAACGTACGGATCTTTAACAAAAGGAAGTGTTCTGTGTCAGGCTGCTTTCCCCTCACCTCTACCTGCCAGTCAGGAAAAAAGCTGGAATTCTGCTGCTCAAAATACCACTAACTAGTGCTACCACACTTCCCTGCTGCCTCCTCAGCCTTCCTGAACAAGCCTTAGAGGAAGGAAACAGAAAAAGCATCCAAGTGGGAGTGTGCCCCAGCTGTGCAGGTTTCAGGTGCTCCAGATGTGGGATGGGAATAGGGCTGTAGGTCTCCAAGTGCCACTGCTCAGGTAGGTCCTCTCCTTGCCCCAAGGCTGCTGAGTGCAGAGGAGGTAAAAGCTCAGGGTGGCATCACGTTGACACATTTGGTCTGTGCCATACGTGCTCAGCCAGGAACTGAATACGCATTTGCTCAACCAGGAAACGAGTGATGCATTTTCACTCCCTGGGTCCTTTGTCTGCAGATGTAATTGCTGCAAACCACAGCTGGCCAACTGAACTCCAGACTGGAAAGGCACACCCATGCTCAATTTCGGTTTAAATGGATTACTCTGGTTTTTTCACAGGTAATTTCCACTGAAAGTCTCTCCTGTGCACTACTGCAGCGACAGAGAAATCAACGCATCCCTGTGAATTCCCAGCTGTCGAGGAAACCACCCTGCAACCAGAGGAGAGCATTGCCCCACTCCTGCCAGCCCCAGCCCCAGCCCACACCTGGCACAGCCCTTCCCTGCTGCTGGGACCGACCCACGATGTTTGCTGGAAGCCAGCCCAGGGCAGCAACAAAGGGAAGGCGTTGGCCTCTCCTGGGAAGTGCCAGCACAGCCCCTCTGGTGACTAACCTGGCACTGCCACACTGGGCAGGCTGAGGGCTTATTAGGTGGGAAATGATTTCTAGCAGAGTCATTGAACACAGTATTTCCTACTTCTAGCTTTTTCTTTTTGTATTACCAAAAGCAAAGGGAAGTGGAGGACACAAATCAGTAAAATGCACCAGAGACACACAGAAGTCCCCAGTGACCTCAGAGGTAACACACCCCAGAGGTGGGAGATCCCCAGTTAACCCTGTGCCCCTCACCTACCCAAAGAGCTCACAGAGCACACACCAGCACGTCGCCTCCCTAGGACCAGCCAATCCCTCTTTCACAGATGGTGCCACAAATATTTAGGCTCAAGGTAACAAAACACACCAGGACTACACAAATGCACTTCCAGAGAATTGGTAGGAGGGATCAGGCCGTCCAGGTCCTGTTCCTGTGAACTTTTTCCATGAAGGTATAACAAAACACTTCCGGGAACAATTTGCCAGGAGCAATCAATCAGAATTCCTGTACTGCTGAATAGCAAATTTCCAGAGATAATGGCTTCCTTCTCATGCCTCATCCCAGGAAACATTCAAGGCCAGGTTGCATGGGGCTCCCAGCAGTCTGACCTAGTTGAAGATATCTCTGCTTATTGCAGTGGGATTAGACTAGATGGCCTTTAAAAGGTCCCTTCCAAGCCAAATCATTCTGTGATTCTCATTAAATCCTTTTGGTTAACAAAGTTCTGATAACCCCGCCCTTTCTTGTAAATCCTAAGGGTGGATTCGTGTGCTTTCCTAATCACCAATATATTAATCACTTTTCCAGGAATTTTGTAAGAGGACACTTTGAAATATAAAGCAGATTTAGTTACCATAAGCTGGAGCCAAGAGCATTTTGACATCAAGGTTCTTAGCCTTGACATAACGGAATTAAACTATTAAACTATTAAAAGCATTTAGGGCGTGGATGTAACTTGAAACATATTTAGGAAATCAAACCCAGCAGGCTACCACATAACAAGGTAAGAGCATTGTTTTGAAATCTTGTAGGGCCCCTGATTCCGATAGGAAGGCATCCAAGTAAAACAAGAAGAATTATGAGAGTAAAATCAATGTATACCCATCAAAAGTTAAGAATTATTGTCTGCAGTTTCATGTGCAAGTATTCCTATTCCAGCTGGGAAAAGAATCATTAAAAAAAGAACTAAAAAAGCCTAATGGGGTAAATGCACTTTTAACCAAATACTCTTATTCCTTCTCATTATACACCACATTTGATAGGTGAAATTCCTCTGTGACAGATGTATTGGATGGTGTTCAGCAACTGAGACTCTGTGGGGAAAGAGAAAAAGGTGCTGGGGCCAGAGATGCTGCTGTTGGAACATGCTGTTGTTTCCTACAAAAGAAGCACGCACAAATGAGAGGAAGGAATTAAGCCAGAAAAAGACATTTTTGACCCAGTCACTCCATTCAGCTTGCAATGTTACTGCTGAGGAAGTACACTGCTACAAACTCCTTCATGCATACCAGCAACTGGGCTTTTAAAGGTATGATTTTAGTGCCCTGTAAGGTTCTGTGAGAGTCCCTTTGGAGTCACCTTATATTGGGAAACCTGTGCAGACAAGTTTGCTTGGGTCAAGCTGTGGAAAAGGGGTAGCCAAACAATTACTGGGAAGGGCATCACTCCCAGCACAAGTGCTGTAATGTCTTCAGAGACGGAAGATAAACAAATCACATTTCAGATGACAGGAATGCTAAAAAAATAAAATAAAGAAAAAGGCAGGTAACAATGGAAGGCAAAGTAGGGAGCTGTCTTATTAGCACTCCACAACTATGAGAGGAGAGCTTGAGGCTGGGCCCTTCACCAGCAATCCTCAGGGAATGCATTTCTGGTGCTTGCAGGATAATACTCACAGGGGGTCACGCAGACAGAAGACCTGGGAAGAAGTGAAGTGCTAAAATGAAAACGTCACATTCCATTCCACTAAGAAATCTGCCTCTGCAGTTGTTCCCTCTGTGCCTCAGACTGAATTTCTGTATTTATGCCAAGTAGCTTTACCTGTATCATATATCTTTGGGTTTAGCCAGACAAAGGGGAAGTAATAAATCGGAGCATATAGAACAAGATAATAAAATGCAGAAGTTTTATATTGCTGTCCCATCAGTCTGAGAAAATATATGAGATCTTGGCTCAAGCAATGATCAAGAAACACATTAAAGCAGCATTAATTACTCTCAAGTGCTTTCTTGAGAAACTACTTCTCTTATCTTAGCCCCAAAGTTACCTCTGTTCCTTGCAAATTTCTGCCTTAATCCCAGCAGAAGGATGGCTATGATTTCAGTAGTAAAAAATTATTTGTAGAGATAACAAACCTATTGTAACTGAAATGACTGATGGAGCCATGAATCTCAAAGGGAGGAAATTCACAGAACTTAAATTTGCCATTTTATTCATTTTTATGCATCTTTTCAGTAGTTCAGCCCACATTTTCAGAGACAGTGGGGTCACAACGGGTTCAAGGCACACTCACACCATTACCTGAACAAGGTTTTTTGTGCTGTAAAATCTATTTCCTATCTGGATTACAGGAGGAAACAGGATCTGCATAACCAATGCTTCTGAAACTGGTTTTATATGCAGCCCTATAACAGATTTATCTATCTTTGAAACACTTAATCAAAAAGTTATTTCCGCTAAGGGCTAGCCTCTGCCTCTTCTGGTTGAAACGTCTGGGCTATAACATCCTGCAAGGAAGTCTGCTGAAATCATAGCCAAAATTTCAGCCAGATAGGCACAAGCAAGAGTTGAGTGAGAGTCATGGATGTGATTTGTGTCAGGGGAGTGTCACGGTCAGTGCACCAGAGCTAACTTGGTAGAAGCTGATATACTGCCCTGCCAACATGAACTAACTGAGAAACTGCTGCTGGGTCTGACCCCCAGCACACTCTAGCTTCTCATGGCCCAGCACAAGGACTATGGAAGCCCAAAAAGAGCAGGATGAGGCCTTTTACAATTCAGTGTGCACATACAGCCTGCCGTGAAAACCTCTGCACAAAAAAAGAGCAAGCCCTTCTCAGCCAGGGGCAACCCACCGGCTCTGTTGGTTCACCTTAGTTGTTCCCAAGGCTGGTCTCCATTTATTGCAAGGAACTGGCTGGCAGGTCAGGGCTTCCAGTGTTGATTCTGCCATCCTGTTAAATCACATTCCTACGCAGCCTAGCCAAGGAGATCCATTGTTTTAATACAAAATCCCTAAAATCCCAGTTTTCACTCTCTCAAGGCCTGTGTGAAACCAAGCACGCAGTAAAATGGCAGTGTTTGTGTCAATGCTGAGAGCTGGGTTGCAGAAAGGTTTTCCAGCTTTCTGCCAATGTCCGTGTGAAAGTTCTTGCTTTCACACGGATGCTGGCCAAAAACAGTCAGAAGTTTTTGTAGACTAGTTTCTTTATCTTGCAGGTGCAAAGCTGTTATGCAGTCTTGTTTTGCTACTGACTAGAGAAATACTTTGAAATGGGTGTTGTGGTGTTTAACCAATCATGGTAAGAGGTGAATGGGCAAGGACCAATGACCTTATGCCATTCAAGTGAACTAACACATAAAAACCGTCTGTAATTAAATAAAGAAATCCATCAATTCCTTTTTCCTCCTGAATTGAGTGTGTCGTTTCTTTCTGCCCCTGGTACAACAAGCAACATGTTTGCATGGGACATTGTACATGCTTAAAAGCCAGCTGTATTGTCAATATTTTAAATTGATATATATTAATTTGCCTTTTTTTGCTGTACTTGAGAAACAGTAATGGGACACCCCCCAGGGCTAATTTAATATAGTTTTGTGAACAAACATCTGCTTCACATCTCCAAGAAAATGAGTTTGAAGTCTTATACAGAGTGGATTGCATTAACCTTTCTAATTATTTTTCTCCTGAGAAAGCACTTCCAGATTTCTCCTGACAAAACATATTTCACTCCTGAAGTGTAGTTACTGCCAATAATTAAAACAAAAATAGAGCTAATGCACACACACTCTTGTAAAATAGGCAGCCCAACAGCAGAACCATGAATGCTAAAGAGCCTTACAGCTCCTTAAAGCCTCAGAGCAGCCTGTAAACACAGCTGATAACAAATTCCATCCAGCACAAAATGCGTGCTAGCTACAGATTAAATAACCAAACCCCTGGAACTTAAGGTCTGACACCAGGAGTGTGTTTAGTCCTCTCATTTTAAAAGTCCTATGTTTGTGTTAAATGCAGAGGCTTGACATGCTCCAGCAGAACGTGTCTGTGCATTCCAGCACAGCAAAGGATCAGTATTTATCATCAAAACAACCCCAGGAACATCCACGGGGTCTTTAAATGACAGACAACAGAACATGTGTCCTCCCTTTCTCCCCCTGCCCCAAATTGTGTACAGCTCCGTGTGATGTTACTCCACAGGGCAGCTGAGACACTGGATGGTGTCTTCCTGTGATAAATAGACACATTTATTGGGAACTCAGCACATTCATAAAAATGAAATGAACTGAAGCACAAGCGCAATGAATCCCCAGTGGCTGGTCCCTTTGAAGGGAAATGGAAATCAGAGATGGCAAACTAGAAAGGATCACCTTTTCTCTGCCTCTGTCAATGCCATTCACATGCCACTTGCATTTTTAGCTCAAATCTACAAAGGAAAAAATTCTTTCATAATGGCTGCATTGAGCTGATTAAACAATGGAAAATTACTGATTTGTTTCTATTTAAAAGAAACACAGAATTATTTTGGACCAGGTACAAGAGCACTAAGTTCTCTTTTAACTTGGTATAATTACAACTGGCTATTCATATGCTGAACTGACATCAAAGAACAATTTATTTTGAGTAATAGCCCATAATTCACCCCAACATATGTAACTAGAAATGAAATGTAATATGTGCTCAGGCTATTGAGAGAGAAAGGGAAGTGCAGACTTTTGAATTCATACTGTGTAGGAACTGCTTAGTAATATGACTGGTAAAGATTAATCATCTATCACAGTGCAAAAGATCAGGTAATATTAAACAACCAAACAAAAATCGAGCTGCTGAGCACAAAGGAAACCCATTATAAACACAGTGGAAATTATATGTGCCAAAGCTAAATTAATTCCTGGTATAATTCAACCATTATGGGAAGAAAAAATAAAGAAAAAATATAAAAAAGGGACTTGGGCCTCTGTTTGTGCAGCATGTGGTAGTCCCAAAGACAGGCTGAAGCTCTGCCTTGGTCAGAGATGGCCATCCAGCCTCCCAGGACTGCAGCCCTGGAGTAGGAGCCCCCTTAGCCCCCAGCTGCACATCTGAGATGGCAGGAGCAACAGAACAGATGGACAGCTAGTGCAGGCTGGAACCCACGCCCACCCCCTCAGCAGCACCCGTGGGGCACCGGGGTGGGAAGGAGCAGGGTGGCCACATCCCAGCACCACTGAGCAGCTGCCCGGCTCCGGGAGCCTCCAGCGAGTCCTGAGGGGTCTCAGCTGAACCAGTGGCAATTGCTTGGGCTACAGTCATCCCCTGTGGAAGCTCTCCAGGGGTCCTGGACCTGTCCTGCTGCTGCTTTTCACATGTCATGGCTAACACGGTGACACAACATTTCTCCCGCAAAACCCTCCCACCCTAGGTCTTTCCCCCTCCCAGTACTTGCACATAGTGGTCGTGGTCCTTTAGGTGAGCACTAAAGGACACAAGGGCCACACCATGATGCACCAGGCAGGCAACAAAAATAATAAATAATCTGAAAGGAAAATGCTGACATGGAAACCTCTATGCAAACTGGAAGGAGTGAGAGGAGTACAAATGGGCAAAAAGCAAAAAGGCTTTCAACTGTTAAATTGCTTGTCTTATGAAAAAAACTGCTGCCTGTGAAATACAGTAACTTATCTGCTTCAAATAAAGCAAATGAAGTAGAAATGTCACAATGATAAAACATCTATATCATGTAGCACATGGGGAACAGGCACAGCTCATGGTAAATGACTGCCTACCTTCCTAAGTACTTTGTCCCTGTAGCTGCTGCACATTTTCTTGAGCCAGTATGTCACTGAAGTTTTTGTAACTGATTGATAGTCTAATAATTCTGATTGTATTTAATGGATTTACCACTTACTTTTGAATGGCTGCATTTAAATCTTTTTTATCCTGATCATTTCTCAATGTATTATGTGATTCTGACTTGCTAACTGTCCCTTAGATCGACACGGAAACTGGGCTTCAAGAAGAAAGCAGGGGGTACCTTTTTTACCCTGAGACAAAAATGCTGTCTTGCTGAGGCACTCAGGCAAGGGACTACAGTGAACAGAAAGATTCTCCTTTGGGTTTAAATGCTGTGGGTTGTTTTTTTTTTAAATAGGACAGTTGCCACATCAGGGAAATACAATTGTTACAAAAGGCCGAAGCAAACCTGGTCAAAGACCACTTTTCTTGAATTTTGCAGGTAAAGAAAATTTCTCTGAAATACTTTTTCTCCAGCTGTTTCTCCCCATTTGACTTGACCCTTCTGGACTCCTCCCATTCTCCAGCTCTAAACTTGTTGGTTCCCAGGACTTGTCAACAACTTAAGCTGAAACAATACCTTGTGGAGGGCACGTGGCTCTGAACGCCTCCATTTCTTGCAGCTGGGAAGAGAGAGCTTTTCTGAGGCTTTTGTGGCAGGGCATATGGGGTGGAAAGCTCCCAGGAATCAAACACAGTAAGTCACAAAAAGAGAAAAGGAAGACTCAAATTGTTTTTCATTCCCTAGTAAATATCCCAATGTATTGTGGAGGTAACCAGCAGTTGCTCTGGATTACTGAGCTTTCTGTAGCACTCAAAGTACCATCAAAGAAGCTGCCAAAGCTGCCTGTGCTGAGTGTAGGGACCACACTTCTGGGTCTTTTGATTTGGTTTATTTAAAAAAGTTGGCTTCTGAAGTTACCTCTGCTCTTCCTCTTTACTCAAATGCCTTTGACCAAACAAATGTCAGCAGGCCATAATCTAATTCTGTGGAAGACAGATAGCAAGAGCCAGCTGCATCGGTTTTAGTCAGTGGGAAAGTCTCCAACAGCCAGGGTGACTTCCCTGCGCTTTGCTCGTCCTTCTCCACATGAGTTTCTGTGTACTTTAACAGGACTACAGGGTTGTATTTATGTATACGTATATATATACACACATACACATTATTCTTATATAAATTTTAAAAATAACCACATACATGTGTGTAGAGGTATAATCTGTTATATAATCATAGGTTATACAGCAATATATAGTATAGGTTATATAGCAATCATGGTTAACCCTAATAAATGTTAAAAATGATCCACTGGTTGTACATGAACACAATATCAAGGCCACACATGCAAGAGGCTCCTTTACCCACCACTGTTAATGAAACTGCTATTTATAGAAACATGTTTGTTTGTGTGCTCATGATAAAGACTGAGTAATGAATTCCTCAGGGTTATTTCAGGTTCACACACACACAAAAATTTAAAGTGCTTACACAGCTGCACCTGGACTTCTTCCCTTCTCTTTGGCAGCCAGGAATTATCCTGGGCTCTGAAATAGTTTGTCTTGTTTAACATTAAAGTTAAGCAATGTAAACAACTAACAATATCCCATAGTTAGCCATAATGCTAAGATACACACAGCACTGAGGAACCCTCACTCTCCTTATTTGCAAGAAGAATTAACCAGTTGTAGATGGGGCTATACAGGGCCATTGTTTGCCTGGTTTTCAGGTCACTGGAGTCCCACAGAAATAAGGAAGACCAACCATTGCCAGATCCATTTCAACAGGTTGAGGAAATCTCTAAGTCTCTATTACCCAAATCATGACTGAGCAGCTTCAATTTCCATGGACATCTCCCAGCCTGGAGCTGCTGCACAGTGGTGGATTGGCAAAGGGAAGGCAAGTAATGGGGCAAACCCCACACCTCAACATGTCTGGGGACATGTGGGACCACAGACATACTTTCAGCTGATACTGAGAATGAGCATCAGGCTGATCTAATGCTCTTTAGCAGACACTGTGTCCAGTTCACTCCTGGCATGGATTGAATCACTGGAGAAACTGGTATTTCAGGCTACTCTTCTGTCTCTGCTGGTTTGGTCTGCCCAACACCGTAATTTCACAGCTAAAACAAGACTTGTGAGCTGACAGACACTTCACCCAGACACTCACTGCAGCTCACAGCCAGCAAAAGCCACTGCTTCTTATAAACGTCAAGATTCTGGGCTATCAGTTTTTCCCAGTGTCACACAGAAGAGCTGACGTGTCCTTGCAGTGCGAATAACCCCAGCTGCAATGGAGCTGACCTCGTGGACAGCTGCAGGCAGGGGACAAATGGCTGCCTCTTAAGGGCAAGGGGTGAGATTTAGGAATGGGCTCAAGCTGAGAGCTGCAGGTGAAGGTAGGCAATTTTCAGGAAAGACAGAAAATAAAGCCCACCCTTCTGAGACACCCAGCATCCCCAGACATCCTGTGTTTCATTGACAGACCTGCCTTTCCTAGACATAACCCCACAGTGCCACGTTCAGGCTGCCCCAGGAAAGGGGACAAGCAGGAGGCTGAGGGCAACCCGCCACCCAACAGACCTCTGCAAGGGGCTCAGCCACACTGGGTACATCGAGGGGTGAGCCAGGACCAGGGGGTCCAACGGGAGCAAAAGCAGGCCAGGCAGGGCTACCCCTATAAAGTAGCCAGGACAGGTGCCCTGGGCTGAGCTGAAACAGGGTGCTGGACCTTGGTTAAGGTGGGGAGGCTCCAAGGCAGGCTGGGCAGGGCAGTGAGGGCTTGTTTCTTCATATTCGATGGCTGCTTGTAGCAACTACTGCTTTACTTTGTATTTAAACTATAAATGCATTTGGGGCACAGACCAACATCATTCCCCCTCTTTGCAGTTGGGTCTTGTAACAAAGCATGTCTGGTAACAGAAGAAACAAATGCTTTTTTCTCTTAGTGAACCCTGCTTTAGAAACAAAGATTTTTTTCTTACAAACCTAGCAGAAACATTCATTTTAAGGTTTCGCCTCCTGAATTCCATGCAGCCCTTATTCTGATAACTCCATGATGCCTCAGAAGCCAGACTAGATACGATAGCACCTCGATACACAGCAAACCTCTAAATGTGATTAGGTTAGAGCATCTTGAAATGTCTTTGGGAGCTGATATCATCTCCTCCTCAACAACCATTTACTAACCAATGACTTGCCCACATTGTTTATAGGTATTTCAAACAGCACTGAGCTTAATGTTGATCTGTAAAGAATTCCAGTTGGTAATTCCCCTCCATTGTGAAAAACGAACATTTTTCTCCATCTTTTATCAGTATTTGCAGCTTGCCTTATCATGTATTTGAAGAAGTCTGTGACATGCTGGGGAAACTCCCACAGGCCTAGAAGATTTCAGGCAGTATCACACTCTATAATTCCCCCTTATCACATAACAATACACAAGATATGAACAGCCTGAACCGAGTGCATTGACGAGTGATTCCTGGCAAGAAAGTGCAAGCTTCTCCCTTCCAGAAACAGAGCAGGAATATAAATTATTAGCTTTCATACCACAAACCCATCAAATTAACCATCTGTGAACATCAATAACATACATATATGGAAAATAACCACCAACCTGGAATGAACACTGACACTGTTGTCTACATCAGGGAACATCATTTCATGTCTTGCCTAAGTGGTCACCAGGTTCCTTCTCTTTGGTTGAAATATATATTAAATACCTTAAATCAGAATCAGAAACGAGCAATACAACAAATGTTCAGTATCCATTTCAATATAAACACGAGAAAAACAAACCGTATGATAAGAGAAGACACAGCACTGTCATCATTTATTTTTCTGGAAGAAAAGTATATGGTGTGTGGCCTCTCTTTAGCACTGCACTTTCAGGCTAGCAGTCACATTCTGCTCCTCTTTTCCCTTTCAAGTTCTCCCTTCCCAGAGGCACATGCTATTCTGCACAGTCATAGTTGTCAAGGTAATGTCCAAAACCCATGGATTAATAAAAGTGTGAAATTACCTTTGTCATTTGACACTACAGAACAATTTAGGTGGACAGAAATACTATCCTATGAACTCAACACTGAGTTGAGTTATCCTTCTGCTGGTACAACCAGTTACTTGTTATCCCTGAGAAATGGCTCCCATCGGGATCTATATCCAGCATCTTGCCCACACGCTGGTGATTATAACTGGAGAAAGCTGCAAGGCAAAAGCAGTAGCCATCCAGTTCCTCAAACATCATGTCCCAAAGCTCACTTTCATTTCTTCAATCACCAGCCAGCTTTTCAAAGCTTTTTTTTTTTATGTAACCTGCCAGGAGCATGGCCTGAGGCTGTGCAGTATCTGAGCAAGAAAGCTGAGACGTGCATGCAAACAGCCTCAAGAAAGAGAAGAGGCTTTGGGGATCGTGCATGTTTTCTCAGGAGAAATCTGTTGTTATCAGCTTTGAAGACAAAGTTTGTTTATCAACTGTCTAAGCAGGCTGCTTGATGTTAACAGATAGGGTTAGAGATACTTTTGAAAGGCACCTGGGCTGTGGTGTATCTGCTCCTGCCACATTTCTGCAATTTCTGTCAACTGTTAAATCCCATGGTCAGCATTGTGCAGAGGGCAAATCAGCCAACTGTTTCCTTCAAGATTTTATAGCTGTGAATCTTGATTTCTGAGGGGACAAGGGCACACGTGTGCCAGTGCCCCTGGTCCAGCAAAGCATCCAAACTGAGAGGGGCCATCACTGCCCATGCAGAAGAGCTTTATGTTATTTGAAATACAAGGCAGTCCCAGTACCTGTGCCCACAGCATATCTGACAGCCTGAACACCCAACTCAGAATTTTATCTCAAATCTTTCTTGGGGAAGTTCCCTTCTCAAAAGTTATTTACTTTTTTCAAGGCTTCCTACCACGTTCCTCTCCTTACATTGCTATTTATTTACTAAACCACAAACTTGCATGTACTTTAAGGACATATTTGCTAACAGACTTCACAATGCATTGTCTGATTGAAAGTAAGATTTCCCGTAAAGTACTCAGAGGAAAACTGTTTCCATGTCAGGAGAGACAGTAGCAGGCTGTTGGCACTTTCATGTGAAATAACAAAATGCGCATCCATAACTTCTCCATGTTGAAATAAACACTGTGGTGAATATAGTGACATGAGACATCTGCCAAGTCCACAATCCATTTCTTACGCTAGAAACTTTTTAGTCTATCTTATCTGAATGAGAAAACAGAGAACTCCACCTTCTGAAAAGCTGTAGCACTGACTGCTACTGAAAGAGCTAATGTCAAAATAGGAAATGTCTTAAAATACTTTCTCCATTACAGTGGGTGGAAAACTAGTCCTTGAAAGTACAGAGATATTATTTCTTTCCCTAATGCCTGAAAATGACAAGAAAGGATGAAAAAGACTGGAAATTAACTATTTCCACCTGACACCAGTGTTGAATGCTCTTATAAGGCAGGAAAACAAGCATCAGCCATGCTGAGAAGTGAATCAAAAACCTGGATGAAAAAGGCAGACTTTAATGTTGTGAAGCAATCACGTCTGGGAATTCCACACATGTGAGGTGTTTAGGTTTCTCTGGCCTTCAGGAAGGTCAGAAGTTAAAGCCAGGAGAAAACTCACAGTGGGACAGCTGTATGTTACCAGTGTATCCCCTTTTCTAAGACATTTTGCTTTTAACAGCAGCTGAGTTCCTCGCATAACATCTCTCATCCACTACGGAGCCACTTAAATACAGGTATTAATTATTAGCCACATAAAAGGCTTCAATCATTTATCCAGAAAATCAGCTTCGTCTCCCTTGGCTTTTGCATGAAGTCAGTTATGCAGATGTGGAGCACATATTACACACTGGCAGAGAAAGCCAACCTCCGCAGAACCACTGTAAATATATTTACTTAGCTAATGCCCCAAAGTTGATCCGGCGCGAATACCACCCAAATTCAGCATATCAAGCTCTTGTATTGCCACCTCGTGGCTGAGGCACGTATAACTTGGCTTCACCGGGAGGAGAGCGCGCGTCAGGAATTCCTTGTATTGAATAACAAGGGCATAAATGCTGGCATAAATAGAAGCAGAGTTTTAAAGTGAGTTACATTTAACAATAATACTTTGCAATGGAATGAGGATCTTCTCTGAAGGAAGAATGTGGATCAAACACTAGGTGAAAACTCAGGCATGAAGTTGAAACTTAAGCAAACCCCTCACCCATGATGTGTCAGCTCTGCAGTCATTCCTCAGCCTGGCACTCTTGCTGGTGGGACACAAAAGACAACGGTGCCACTAATAAGTGACTTCAAAATTATTCCAGTTAAGTAATCCATCTGGGAAATTCTTTTAATAGTTTCCAAGGCCCCTGGGTGATTTGATAATCAATTGACAGAGAGAGAGTTGTGGTTTATAGGAAATGTTACCTCTCTTTGGGAGTTACATCCCACAGTACTGTAAAGGTTGAAATTTATTATGTCCACATCTTCTTGAGAATAAGGAAGGGCAAAGGAGCCATGGGCCCAGTGACGAACAAGGAGGAAAATACAAGTGGAGTACCACCTACTACTGGAAATGACATCAACTACTGCCCGGAGAACTGTGTGGGTGCTCAGCAGGCTCCACCTAGACCTTTCATATCAGCATTTTATATTTACTTTACTGTCACACAGCAGTTCCCTGAACTCTCCAAGTAATTTCCTTCAAACCACCAGGAAGTTTATATACCTGCACTGGCAAGCAGAGGGACTTTCAGCTTCCACATTTACTTTTATATTCTGAAAGCAGAATGGTTTTCTCCTTTCCATCATCATCACCCAGAATACTAAGTCAGACAGCCAGGATAAAGGATTCATCCTTAACAACTGAATCAGAAAAAGAAACATTCTTATTCTCAATATTATCTCTTGTTAGTACTCATTCTAATCTGTGTTATTTATCCAAGTACACTGCCATGAAAATAATGATCCTTTCATGACTATTCTATTTATCATAATGGAAGTTAAGCCTTTACCATCAGTTCTGGATTTTTTGTGTGCAAATACTTTCAAAATGCCTGCAAAAATCATTTGCTTACAAGGCTAACATAAATTGCTTTATGATTTATATGAAGACAATCACACATAAAGATTGATGATTTATAATGGAAAGACTAAGCACCTTAATCATCTCTAACTGCATCCACATTTCTTCTACTTAGGCTTAGCCTGTCTTCTAATAGGATTTAGTCCCGAACACTTCCTACTTTCCCTGGTTACATTACTGGTATCCCATTATACAGCCAAGAGAGATTACCCTTGGCTTTGCCTTAATCTTTTAAGTGAATGGTTCTCAGAACAAATAATTTGACCATTACAGTACGGCAGGGTAGCAAAATAGTCACAAAAAGTTTTCTCAGTTATGCCACAAGAAAATATTTTGTTAGTGAGTGATATCAACCTGTAAGCTCTGTGGGAAATATACGATGTGGCTATACACATTGTGTAGTTATTTAGATTTTATGGGAGATGCACAACTGTCTTCCCAAGACTTTTATCTTATTTGAAAATTAAGTCTGTGCATGACCGTTTGTGGAGAACGGAGAGATTTTGGACTTAGGATACTGTCATGTCTAAAAAAGCTGTGTAAAAAGAATAACTGGTGAAAGATAACAAGCCACAATAGTATTCTAAAAATAAAGAAGATTTTCATAGTTGATTCTGGGTTTGAGGTAGTCTTAGAAAATCCCAGTACTGAAACTGAGTTTGATGGAGTCTAAAGTCAAGGCTAAAGGCAGCTGTCAGCACCACAGTCTGCAAACTGGGTCATTATAAAATCAGCAAAATTATTTAGCCTGGAAAAATATGAAAGCATATTCCATATTAATTGGTCTGGTGTTTCAACGATGGACATTAAATTTATGTCTAAAACAAGATCAGTATGTCACAAAGACTAATTAAAAACAGCTAAGCACCTGTCAGAGGACATATAAAGAGGTCTGTGAAAAAGAAACAAAATTAAACAATAAATTACAGCAGAGAAAGAGAGGAGAAGAAAAGAACACACAAGCACCAAATATTCCTGAGTGGAAAGAGATGAGGAAACAGGGAACTACTTACTTTTTATCTGAAAAAGAAGACAGGATAAAAAAAAAACAGATATACTGAAAAATACGAAGATCAAGTGAAATAAAATAAATGTGAGGGAGGGTGACAAACCACATCAAAGGAAAAAGAAAACTACTCATTCAACTGCTCTGACTAATCCAAGAGCTAGAAGCTGCAGCGGGATTAAGGACTGCAGAAAATAACCATTGCCCTCTTGCCTACAGACACCACAGAGTTAGGCATGACTACCCCTTAGATGTACACTGAAAGCAAATGCTTTTCCCACCCTTAGGCCTCATAAAGAAACAAAACTCTTAGAGTACAGCATAACCAATAATAAGAACAGAGGTGTATTGGTATGAGGTGTGCTTCTGGAAGGGAGTGGGCACAATCAGAGCATCTGCCATCACAAGGTGATTATCCCAACACCAGGGAATTTACTGGAGAGCAGCTGAGGGAATTGGATTCTGAAGCTTCTGTTGATTTTGTGGAGCTTTATGCTGGTTCACCATCCCAGCAGCCCCAGACTGTCCCTGTGAAATGAAAGCAGAAGTACAGGAGACATGAATAAAGAACAAAGTGGCAAAAATTAGCTCTGTAACAGAGTTAACAGGTTCATTGCAAAGGAAGGGATGCTAACACAACATAGCATCTCAGAGATTCCAAAGAAGTAAACTGGTCCTTCCCCAGTTCCATTGCCCTTCTCTGGACATGCTCCAGCACCTCAATGTCTTTCTTGTAGTGAGGGGCCCAGAACCGGACACAGGATTTGAGGTGCGGCTTCACCAGTGCCAAATACAGCGGGATAAGCCCTGCCCTGGTCCTGCTGGCCACACTGTTGCTGACACAGGCCAGGATGCCATTGGCCTTCTTGGCTAGCTGAGCACAGCTGGCTCATGTTCAGCCATCCTCAACCAGCAGCCCGAGGCTGATTTTCCCCGGGCAGCTTTCCAGTCCCTCTTCTCCCAGCCTGTAGCGTTGCATGGGGTTGTTGAGAGCCAACAAGAGAAGAGCAAGGGATTATCTGAACCCAGTGGCCCCTGCCAGCACAAAGGAGTCTAACCATCTGCTCCAACTTACCTGCACATACAGCAAGTAAGAACTTTCCACAGTCATTGTTTTTGCTAGTGCTTAAATGTGCTAGAGAACAGGAATTTCAGCTGAGTGTGAAAGCGGTGCATGGAGAACATTACCAGGCCCTTTACAAGATAACAGCTATTTTTTGCGTTCTCATGTGTCAGAACTACTCTCTTCTTGTATTATCTGCATAGTTAATAATCTGAACTTTTCTAATTCTGCACAGGATTTCCATTTCTTGATCTTCCCATTGTATTATCACCCCTACATATTACTTCTGAGACACAATAGCAACGATTTTAACAAATGTCTATAAAGTGCTTGCCATTATCTCAAAGGTAACAAGGTTTTTAGCACCATGCTCTGACGAACTGAGCCCCTTTTCCAGTCAGTGGGAACTCCACCAAACTGCCACAGCTCCTCAAATATGATGGACAGTGGCTTAATCAACCAGTTCCCTCAGGTCCTGGGGATGCATCTCATCATGTCCTATGGACTTGTGTACCTTCAGGTTCCTTAGACAGGCTCAAACCTCATCTTCTTCTACAGCAGGTGGTTAATTCTCCCCATCCTTGCCTTTCCTTCTGCAATGCTGGTGGGGTGCTTGGAACATGTGCCAGTGAAGACAGGCAAAAAACCGATTGCATACCCCAGCATTCTACACATCCCAGCTGTTCCATTCCCTTGCAGAGGGCCCACGTTTCCTCAGTTGTCCTTTTTTTATCACCCATGTGCCTACAGCTGCACACCTCTATCTACAGTTTGAGTCACCTCTTCCCAAGCATTCAAGCTATGTAACATAGCTAGAAATTGCTAGTAACATAGCTAATAAATTCTGGTAACATAGCTAATAAATTCTAGAGTCTGTAAATTCTAAAGCCCCGGTGTGACTAACTCAAGCACCTGGTACCCGCTCTGCCAGGCGCCTTACTACCAGCTGAGGGGCTGATTTCCAACGCCTGGCAACACTTGAAATCCCGGTATTTGGGGCTGGGAAAAAAAGCACCGGAGGAGGAGTCAACACACGCCGTGTCTGTCGCATCTTTAATGTCGCGGAGGGAAACCACCCCCCAGCTCAAAGCATGACAACATTCCTGCCGTTCAGCCGTTATCGATACCCCAAGTACCACCCCCAAACTCTTCCCAAGCGGATCCGCCCGTTTATCCCAAGCCGGCTCTCGCTCCCGGGGCGGGTCCCGGCGCAGCAGCCCCGCCCCGCCCCGGCAGCCCCGGCGGCTCCCGGCGTGCCCCGCGCGCGATGGCG
>VXAZ01001316.1:720074-763002 GCA_013399875.1 Gymnorhina tibicen
GCGGGGCTGGTGCGCGCGCACGCGCGGGCCCTGCGCGCGGGGCTGGAGCGGCTGTTCGGGAACCACCGGGAGCTGTTCTGGCAGCCGGGCGCCGGGCGGCTCGGCCGGGCCGCGCTGCTGGACAACGCCCGATGGCTCGGCCGGGAGCCGCTGCTCCGCTTCCTCGGCGGCGCCGGCGGGCGCCTCCGCATGGGCACGCTGCTGAGCCGGCAGAGCTGCCAGGCGCGGCTGCGCAGCGCCGAGGGCATGAGCCTGGCAGAATTCCTGTATCCAGCGCTGCAGGCCTACGACTTCCTGCACCTCCACCAGCACCACGGCTGCCGCATCCAGCTGGGGGGCCACGACCAGATGGGAAACATCATGTCCGGCTACGAGCTCGTCACCAAGTACGGCGGGAGCGCGGGGCGGGAGGTGATGCGCAGGGTCTGGGCATCGGGCAACCTGTGTCAGCAGTAGTGTGGCCAGCAGGACCAGGGATGTGACTGTAATAGGCACTGGTGAGGCTGCACCTCGAGTGCTGTGTCCAGTTCTGGGTCCCTCAACTCAGAAGGACATTGAGATGCTGGAGCAAGTGCAGAGAAGGGCAGCGATGGAGTGGACTGCCCAGGGTGGTGGTGGAGTCACTGTTCGTGGTAGTGTTTAAGGAAAGACTGCACATGGCACTTACTGCCATGCTCTAGATGACATGGTGATGTTCGGTCACAGGTTGGACTCGATGATCTCAGAGGTCTTGTCCAACCTCACCGATTCTGTGATTCCATGATGGAATGCTGTGCGACGTGGTGCTGACAGTCCTTAAAGCACCAGGGGCAGAAGTCAGCACTCAAGAGATTTGGCTATACACAAAACTCAGATTTGAGAGGAATATTTAATTGGCCTGATCACAAGCTTGGTACATACGTACATTTTGACCAGGTTTATTTGAATTTTTAAGAAAAAGGATAGGTTCTTTTATTAGTGAATCCGAGAACCAAAATCAAATACCCTGAAGCATGGGACAAAATCGAGACAAGCTCGGGGAGCTCTGCCAGCACACACATCCTGGTGTAATCACACCCAAGTAGAGGCAGTTGTGGTACATTGGTAAAGATTGCTCCATTCCTTAAAAATAAAATGAAATATGATGAGGATGCGCTTTTTGCTTACCCACCAAATTTAGTGTGAGTCTTAAAAAATTCGCATAAGTACTGCAACTTTGTGGCAGCACTTTGGCAGCACAGGGACTTTGTGGCAGCACTTCTCCTTCAGTACTTGCTTCAGTCTTACGAGACACTGAATTGGCATAGAGGAAAAGCCTTACAAGTGTCCAAGCCACACAAGCAGCTTTGATCAGCACTCAGAGCAGAAAGTCCATGACAATGAATTTGCTAATGCTGTTGCTCATGAAACTACTTAAAATTCATAAATGTCCTTTACACACAAAAGAACTTAAAAACTTAAGTTGTTGGTTTCTTTCTTAAATCCCTCTTCACAGAACAGTGTTCTGGCATCTTTTTGCCCATCATCCCTGCTTTATATCAAGGACAGAATCTTGCAGAATGCTTGTATTTAGTCAGCTTTACCAAGATACGATTTTTTTTTTTTAACACGCAGTGACTCTTCTTTCTCAGGATGACAGGAACAGATGTTTTTGGAATTACTGTACCTCTTATTACCAGTACTACTGGCGATAAACTGGGAAAGACTGCTGGAAATGCAATTTGGCTAAACAGAGATAAGACTTCTCCATTTGAGCTGTATCAGTTTTTTGTCAGACAACAAGATAATGTAGTTGAAAAGTAAGTTTTCCTCCATCTTGCTTTTTGTCATTGTTTATAAAACCTGATCTAACTGTTCACTGTAACTGTTTCATTTGGTCTGTGCAACACAAGCTCCATGTAGAAGTATATGTTAATTATAACTGTACATTCATTAAATAAACGGGCAGGACTGGTTCCTAAGTATACAGGATAGCGGAACCTGTCTCCATATGCTGAAATATGTATCAGAAAATTAGAAGGTGGATGACAAAGGAGTGAAGCATAGTGCACTTTGTTCTGCCAGTGTGTTGACTCTCTTACATGGCAGATTAGTTGCAGTACTGTAACATCACAGGTTTCTCAGTACACTACATTACTACATTGATTTTAATAAGTTGCTCTATATTCTTTTCTACATCTGTTTTACTTTAAACTTCAATAGCACTGTTAAATCTGAGCTACTTCCCTTTCATATTGTAACCTGTGTGTCATAACTTACTTACCTCTCTCAAAGTTTTATCCCCTGATAATTCAAATCCATGTTCTGATCCCCAACACCTTTCAGACTGAAAAGAAGGGTATGTGGGTACTTAACACGCAAATATTTCAGGCATTCAGAGTTTTTACCAGTAAAGGTACCTTTAATACACTGCATGGGACTGAAAGCTCATTAAAATGGACTTGGTTGTAAAGAGTAGGCTTAGGTATGCATCTTTAAATTCTTGATTATCCTAAATAATCTTCCTGCTGAGATACTTGCCAATACGATTATGCTTCTGTCCCATGATCACCACAGACTGGCAGTGGTATTTTGCATTAGCACATTGTGGATCTGCTAAGATAAATACAAAACCTTGTTAGTTGACACGATTCCAATAAATCCTGTCAAAAGTTTCAAGAGAAAACTAAATTGTTGATTGGAATACAAGCTTCATAAAAGCATCTGACACTATGTTATGCCTGAAGACTTGACCCTAGGCAGAATTTTATGTAAAATGTGAGTTTCAAAGATTTGATTGAAAGGACAGAGTATCTGTAAGATGTATTTCGTAAAATGACTAAGAATCATTTTAGTGCAGCTACTGAAGTTTAAATGACAAAGGCAGGAAATCTGTAATGATGGCTGTACAGACAAAATATTTCTTCCCTGCTCATAGGTACCTGAAACTATTCACCTTCCTTCCTCTTGAGGAGATTGCCCACATCATGGAAATGCATGCTAAAGAACCTGAAAAGTGGGGCCCTCAGAAACGACTGGCTGCAGAAGTGACCAAGCTTGTCCATGGTAGAGAGGGGCTGGAATCTGCCAAGAGGTGAAGTTTGATTTATCAAGCAGTTTTGTTTCAGATTTATTCTATGGTAATTATCCGTAGCTTTTCTGGGACTATTTTAATCTGTTAAGGTTAGATGTTGCTTAGATGTTAAAAGGGAAAATGTAATAGTCCTGTAGACTTAAAAATACACTGACAATATTAAAAAAAAACTTGCAGGGCAGTGGGGTACAATAAAAAAATGGAGGTGTATTTTAAGTATTTCTGTTAGTTTGTGGACTCTCAAAAGAAACTGGGGAGGAGAATCTGATGAGCTGAGTAGCACTTAGTGTGAAGAGACTAGCTGTGTATTTTGAATGATCTTTGTTCTCACAGGTGCACTAAGGCCCTTTATTACAGCAGTGTGGAGGCACTGGAAGATATGTCTGACCAAGAGTTACAGGAACTTTTCAGACAAGCTCCTTCTGCTGAATTAATGCTTGAACCTGGGATGACTGTTCTTGACTTGTGCCGCAAAGCAAATGCCATTCCAGATGGACCTAGTGGGTAAGTTCTCACCTGTGCTCTCAATAATAAAATATAAACAGTAAATACTCAACGCATAATTTACACATCTCAGAAAGAACTGGAGTAGTAGACGCTAAGGTTAATTTCAGTCAGTGTTGACCTGGACTGAAAGTGAAGTGCAGGAGAATTAAAATCTATTCAATTATGGATCCAACAACAAAAAACAAAACAAAACAAACCCCTAAGTGAACTTTCAATTCTTAACAATAAATAGCTTTCTCTTGCAATTAACAGATTTTTTTGTTTTGTTTTTAAGGTACCGGAAAATTACAGATGGAGGAGTTTCAATAAATGGGAATCGTGTAACTAATCCTGAGACTGTTCTTATTCTCGGACAGCATATTCTGAAGAATGGAGTATCATTACTTAGGGTTGGAAAGAAAAATTACTACATTATAAAATGGCTGCAGTTGTGACAACAGAGTAGCTCCCTAAAATGACAGGTCATTTTAACTCTGTTGCTTGAAGATGTACTTGAAGATGTTTCTGTACTGTGCATTACTGCACAGCTCACAGACTGCCCAATGCTTCCTTTTCAAAATGCACCAGAGTTCAAATAAAGGAGCTGAGTTATACCACTGAAGAGATTGTAGATACTCTGCCTTATTCAAAGCACCATTCATAAGGATCTGCACAAGAAGAAGATGCAAAGATTCATTTCGAAGTCCAGCGATGGAGATGTGCCCCTCCTTTCAAAGCCTTCTGTGTTGTAGGAGAACAGTGGCCAGTTACTCTACAGGATAACCCACAGGAAAACGAGCCAAAGCAAACTCAAACCCAGTCCTTCTTGCAGCCAGTGTGTACTCACCTAACGGAGAAACCTTGCTGGGGGCAAAAACAACCAACCTATGGTCATGTTTCTCTCAATAGGTTTGCTTTAAAGGAAGCTGCAGAAAATTCATAATAAAGGACTAAATGATTAAGTACTAATGTAAGTTGCTTCTTTTTTATGTATGGGGACAAATTGCAGTTAAGTTTTCCAGCCTTCATGTGGGAATACACAGCAAATTCACTTTTTGCAATCTGCAACTACAGAGACTTTCAAAGCTTTAATCAACCTAATGAATCCCTTTTAGGCCTTTGGTGTGCACTGTTACTGAAGATTTCAACAGTAATACAATACAGTGGCTTGCTTGTTACAGATGACACTTTAGTCTGGCTATGAAACTGAAATATGGTACTTTCAGAAGCCTAGCATGTTCTTGGTGTTAATAGAGTTACTAATTTCAGTTTCCAGATCCTACTTACCTGTCTCATAATGAGACCTCTGTAGCCTAATCTCCGTTACATAAAAATGAAAGTAGAGTCATTTCTACCTCAAAAAAAGGACATGGAGGAAAAGGGGGAAGGGAAGGGAAAGTTAAGTTCATCCACCTAACACAGCTACCTTGTTCCTTAAATGACAGAAGCATTAGAGCAAATCAGAAACACGCAGCTGGGACCAAAATACACCAGTACACACCCGTGTTCACCTCCAGAGAAAAACAACAGAGCACATTTGAAATTTCTTTCTGGGTACAGGAAAAACTCCTAGGAATAAGTAGTGCTTCATGTCGGATCTCTTTCCTGCCTGTTTTCTGTCATCTCCAAATGGTGTAGATGCACATATACCCACTTATAATAAATTAGTAAAAGTATTTATTTTTTAGAAATACAAAAAAGAAAGTTCTTTGCATGCAAGGTTTCTAGTAAGATGCATAAACCCCAAGAAATTTAGTCCATGCTTGCCTTTGACCCAAGTCCTAGCAATCCAAACCCTTCCCTCTTTCCTGAGAAACAGCTGGTTACAACTACTACTTCCCATGACCATACAGGGCCATCACAACTGAGCATTTGAACACCTGGGCCAAGGATCAAGGATGACTGCAAAAATCAAGTATTCTTTCTTAGCCCGGTCTTATTTCTCATATATAGCTACGTTCCGGTAATCAGAAGGAGGTTGTTCAAACTTGTTCAAATGTGAACAAGGAGTTATTAAAGTATTTAACATGGCTACAAATGTGTGATTTGAAAGTGCAAAAAGAAAAGTAATTATTTGGGCAAGATATTTTAAAAAAACCCAAAACCAACAAACTAAAAAAGCCCCACCAAAAACATTTGTACAGCAAAACCTCAAAGACTTGAATTTAACCTTATGTGGCAGCTGGCAGTCAAGAGGTAAAGGGTGAAAGGGCATGCAGCAGGTAAACTCAAAACTATGGGAGCATGAAAGCACCTTCGCTAGGAACAGTGTCATTGAGCACAAAACCATATTCAAGTGGTATTAAACTTTAAGGAAGCAATCCTCTACCTCTCACCTCGAAGCACAGTTTAATTAGCAAAAAAAAGTGGATGCAGTGGAGATCTTCAGTAACTACAGAGAACACCAGCCACCCATTGCTCTCAGCTGATGGAAAAAACTGCAGAAAAAAGAATTACTCAGGATAATTCCATTCAAGTTCCCAACGGGGGCACAACAAAGTGGAAAGTTGTTTCCTTTGCTGTGGTCCATAAAGCAGGGACATGAGTTTGCCATATCCAATCTGGCATCTGTCATTCATCCACAAAGCATTGAATAAAGGCAAGTTTTACACAAGGTCTGCTCTGTTAACTTCAGAATAAGGTCTAAAGCACACTGACACCACCACCCCCTTTACCCATCTGTTCCACTAAGTAAAACTGGAACCTGCCTAACAAATATTGACAAACTGGATTCACATTGGGATACCGTGATATTTAATTATATTATATAGTTGTAGTCTAGTTACAGCAGGACTACAATAGCTCAGGTAATAATGTCAGACATTTACCAATCTGAACTTGGCTACAGTGGGTTTTTCCCTCCATGATTCTCTCCCCACTAGAGCACAAGTTAGCTAAAACTTTAAATAATTTTGTCATCAATGCACAAGTTTAATTAAATAAGGTGATTTAGGAGACAGTTGTAAACCATCAGTCTAATCTGGGAATTTTTCAGTTGCTGCCCTCATTAGGCTTTTTCCCACAGCTTCCCCATAATTTCTTTTAATACTGGTAGTAATAGTGGCATTTTAAGTATTTCAGTTCAGTTCCAGAACACAGCTTGTTTCAAACCTATCAACAGCCACAAACAGCCTGTCCACACTGTGAGTTATGGAACTATTCACAAGCTAAGAATGCAGAATTGAATGAGAGCAAATGCAACCACAAGTAAGACTGTACAAATATAGGTACTTACACTATCGACTTACAAGAGCATATAAGTCCTGCCACAAGAACAAGTCAGTTCAAAACTATTTCTGGCATAATTAATTTTGTGTATTATCTGTTTATTAAATAACAGGATCGTTACAGCATGGACTTTCAAAGACTTGCATTAAGGATTACAAATCAAATTCATTTCTTGGCACTCAAACATTACCAAATTGAAACTCTTTGTGAAACTTAAACAAAGTCGTAACATTTCAGAAACCAAATTAACACTGGAAATTTCACATGACATTACAGAGCCAGGTATCACTTGCAAGAATTTCTTCAATAAATGAAATTCATTTGCTTTATGCCGGATTTCAAAACTTTACAAGTCACGAGTATTTCTTCACAAGAGACTGTTGACTGAACTTTCAGAGTTAAAGCTTAGGTAGCAGATCACTTATGGACGGCACTACCTTGTTGAAAACTTCTTGGATGTCGAAAGCAAAAGGGAGAGAAATGTCAGGTGAATTCCAAACAGAAATGTAATGCTTCTGACAAAACTTAAAAGCTTTCACTGATCACCACAGTTGATTTGAAAAGTGGTTTGCACTTCAATCATATTTCTTAAATCTGAGAACTACCATCCCTGGATACAATGCAAGATAAAAGTACCTCCTTTGTATTCATTACACATAACACATACATTGTGCATACCATGACTATTTAGTCTGTTTAAAAATACACAATATATTTGTGTTCTGCATGAATTACATACATGAAGTATGCAAAAGTTGCATGTCAGACTTAACTCCTTGTGCTCATACTGATGCCAAACTGAAGATTACCATGAGAAAAATACATTTTTAAACAGAGCTTCTTGTAAACTGAGTTTATAAATTTTCATTCTTTAGCAGCTTACAAAAGGAATTCCATTTTTGCTAACTGATTTCAGGGGGAAGGAACTGCATATGGTAATAAAAACCTCACTGTCTTGGCCCAATACCATAAAATCAAGCCATGGAGGTTAAAAGCAGTGTCCTATTTTTCATGCAAGTTGTGTTAAAGAAAAAACATCAGCAACACTATAGTAAACATTTTCACTTTATACAAAAAGAGTGAATCTGCTTGAAAAGTACATGCAAGTAAGCTGGCTGGAGTTTAAATAAATTTTTATTCATAAAAATTAAAATGTTTACTTTTTCAAGGCTAGTGTGATCAATAGTTACCTGTATGAATTATAATCAGAAGAAAAAAAGAAACCTCATCAACTTAATTTCCAACCTAAAATTTCATAACTTTACGATTGTCCTCAAAAAAAAAGCTACTTACAGCACAATAAAACTTCCTCAAAAGCAACTGTAATCTCTGATATAAATATTCCAATTCCACAGACTTTCTTTCACACTGTCATACATTCCAAAATTTGCAGAAGTTGTGGGCATCCCCTTCTCCCTGGCCAACTTCATCTGTTTTTAAAAGAAACACTTATTATCCCATGACAGTTTTGAAATCCATTTTTATTTTTCAGTTCTGCCAGAGCAAATTTACTATCAGATGGTCCAGGGGCTTGGTCCCAGGGGGGAGGAAGGGGAAGGTGTCCTTGTGCCTGATTATAAACCCCAACATTCATACACAAGCTCCAGTGCACATTGAGAACTCTGCACCCACTTTTCAGCAGGCTGTTACTGTTCGCAAGCTCCAGGCTAATTCTTCCTACATGATACTCCATTAAATCAAGTCTGAAGTTTTGTCTGCCACTGAAACATTTGGGGACAAAGGAAAAAAAAAAGGGAACACACATACATAGTAGTACGCTCGACATCTCTACTGTGCTATAAAATGGAGACCTCCATCTGTCACAGTGCATGCAATATATTCATGAAAGAAAATACTCGGTGCTCTCTTTTCTTCACAGTATTGAAACTTCTACTGGAAAAGCAGCTTAAAACTATGCCACAAGACTACACCGGCCGTCTTAACACAGGCAACCTGTTCAGCAAGTCAGGCACTGGAACTTGAACGTTTTTCCCCAAGTTCAAATGAGACTGTCACTGAGACAGAAGACTTGGTCTGCTTTAATTTGCACCAGAAACCTGGTAAGGAAACATTTAGAGCCATTTATTATATGGATTAAATATGACTTCTTTTGCAAAATACAGCATATTTTTCTGTTTGCAAATCAAACCAACTGTCTTTACATGAGCAGATTTACACAGTTGCAGTACACAGATAAGAAGAGTTCATAAATAAAAATTCTACTCCGTATACCATGCCTAGCAATTGTCAAGCCAATGTAACCTCCAATGCATATAAATAGTGTGGCTGATACAGTCTTCACCAAAGATGTGTCTCACGGATCTCTGCAATGATCTGGCTGGCTCGCTGCAGGGCCTGCACACAACACACAAAAGCCAGAGCTAGTTAGTTTGGCTGGAGAGATTTCCCATGGACATAACAGCAGCAGTCTGGGAAGTGTAAAGTTAAAAATCAAACCAAAGCTAATCAGTTTCATTATGAAATGAGTGGCAACACATTAAATTCTCACGAAGGGCACACTTTTTCACCATATACAGTTTTAATGCTGTAAAGCTTAAAAATAAAAGAGAAACTGCACCTACTTTATATCTAGCCTGCTAAACTGCAGATTTAAAAGCTCATATGTAATCCTTTCCGGTCATGGATTGGTTTTAATTCCTCTAGCAGAGAAAAGTAATAGACTGGCATAGTCTTAAAAAGCAGTAAAGAAAAAAGGAAGATCTTCAAAAAGTTTCACATTGATATGATTAACTACCACCATGAGCTCCTGATCCCTTCATTACCTTTAGCATGTCAGCTGCCTCTTTCCTGCGCTGTGCCATGTCCTCAGACTCCGTGAGAAGGTCATCCAACAACAGGGATTTATACAGCTGGCCCACCAGCTCACTCTGGAGAGTGTCCTTCACATGGTTCACCAGAAAATGCATCACTGCCTTTGGCACACTGCAAGCACATAAAGATTGTTTCTTTAAAATAATTATTCAAAACCAGGTCTGCTCCAGATTGAAGAATGCACAATGAGGGCAAGCAGCTACACACAAGCTTGGCTCAAACTACCAGGAATCTATCACTACCATAAATAAAAACTCTCTCAAGTAAAAGCAGCAGCATGTGTAATATAACAGTAGAACTAATTCATATAAAATTAATTTCTTCCAAATAGAATAGCTGCACTGTAAAAAACATGAATAGTATAAAACACAAAATAAGAATAAATAAATTACTTTGCTCATTAGAAGCCAACCTGTCTCTACTGTGCTAGGGATGACACACATTTAAGTATGCCAACCCTAAAATCAAATTTAATGTGTAAATGGGAAAGGAAAGAGGCAAAGAAATAATTCATATCTCTGACATGACATAGTACAAACAGTGCAGTAAAGTTAAGGTAAACAAAGCACTTCCCTGCCATGAAATACTAAAAATTATATTGAAGGTATTAGTTTACTGGATAGACTAAAACACCTATGATCTCACTAACCTGCTCTAAAAGCTGGTTTCCAGATTCCTGTATTTCCCTCCCAAATTTCCCATATATATAAAAATATAAATACATATTAAGTTAGGTCTTTCCACAAAGACATAAGCAAAACAAAGTTTTGTATCATTCTTGATTTTAAAACAAGTATGGCTTTTTTAAGCAGAAATAACTCTTTTATGCTGTTTCCATCCTTATAGCTAAGTGCTAGAAAACTGAGCCACACTAGTTCCTATTTGACCTTCCCATTTGAAAAACAGGATGGCAAATCTAAATTCTGTCAGGGATACACAGCACCTAGAGTTTATTTCAGTTATTTGCTGCAAATCATCCATCTAAATTGAAGCATCCTCCAGAAAAGCAGGCATTCCCTAAATAATTAAACCTTTTACTTAATACTATACAGAACTGAAACTAACAGAGAAAACAAGTACTTCTTCAAACTCCTTAATTCTGTGAAGAGTCAAATTTTACTGCTGCTGTCCCTTCTAAAAAATAAATATATTTTCTCTCTTCTTACAAACGTAAAAATATGATAAAAATAACAAGATCATATTCTTGAAATATCACAATATTTGCATGGCTTAAATATTTCAAGGAAGTTTGGTTTTACCTGTCCTGAATGTTCTTCCTGACAATAAGGAAATAAGATTTAATAAGTCGTTCAATCACTTCACAATCTCGTTGCTCACGGGCAGAAAGTTTGCGTGCAACAGGTACAGGCTGCATGAAAACATAAAACCCTGAGATTACCAATTCTGCTCATTTGCATTTGTAAATAGAACTGTAACTACTGCTCTTTTAGCCTGAGTTTACAGATAGAACCTGTCTTGCAACAAACCTATAATTCTTCAGAAATAACATTAGAGACATATCAAAATCCAGATGTGTGAAACAAAGGTCAGAGGGCACTACTACATCTTTTCTAAAGCTCTCCAAATACTTCAAATATCTCCATCTGTTTTTAACTTAAGTGGGTTTTGTCTTTAATGATTCTTCTCCTGCAATATAAACATTGAACTTCAGCAACAGAAGAGCAGGAATTTGAGTTGAGCTGCGATTTGTTTCTGTACCAACACCTATCTAGACAAGGAGTTCACCTGCACAGGCATTTGTGAAAGGAAACCAGTTATCCCAATCTTAGGCTGAAACTGGAGCAGGCAGGGAGGTTGCAGGGAGATTGGGACTGGGCAAAGAACAAAGCAGAAGAGACTGGCTAGAGCTCCCTCTTTCTATATGGGAATTATTTACAAAGATATCACATATTAGCAGCAAAGTTACAAGATCTGAAATTCAGATGTTTTCTCTCCTGAGCCTGAACTACAAAGAAAAGGAATTTGTCTTCCATGACTCACCACATCTAAGAGGTTTACAGCATGTCCTTTTTGAGGACTAGCAGGTAGGGCTGCAGCTGGCTTGGATTTTTCATCTGCAGATACCTCTTCTGCTTTGGAGGGTTTTAGCATTCCTCTCCAGTTGCCTGTTCCAGACTCCTGAGATGCATCTGATGCTACAGAAGAAGTCTGCACAAACAGCACATTGAAAAAACATGGCAGAATTAGAACTTGGGCACTGTAAAGAAGTGTCTGATCAAATGACTACGGGTAAAACTCACTAAAAAATGTGATTTTCATAGGTATATTCCCTTCATTCTGTTCTTCACATTCCCCACATTTATTCTCCCTTTGCTGGGTACAGCTGACAAAAGGTACCAGTAAAATGAAAGCTTTTAAAACTCATATTCTCCCTAATAAAAGGTATGAAAATGTCTCACATAGAGAAGCTCCACAGCATTTTAAGGGTCTACAAATCACTTCTGAAATATGGGGTGGTCTGTCTAAGTCATCTGGCTTTTACCACACATCCTATACTATCAGGATCATTCTGAAAGTATATTTTGAGTATCACCACAGGTCTTGCAATACTCAATTTAAATTCTCAAGTTTTATTTAAATACAAACTGAAGTTTCTTACAGTAATGGTTAAAAAATATGCACATTTTTGTTTCGAGGGACCACGGATATGAACAGATTTATGCTGTCAGAATTTACAGAAGGCTTTTTTTTGTAACAAATCAAAACAAAAATCTTCATTCCCTGGAAGTGAAGATCAGAGATTCTGGGAAGTTCCAGACAAAGAATGACTCACAGCTCTCCTGAGAAAAAGATGTAACAACTCTTAAACATTAGGAATCACTAGACAAAAGAAATATTAGTGGATGGTATCCACTATATGTTAATTAGTATTAAAAAACCCAAGGTTTATTTTGATGTAGAATAGGGGCAATTTTTATTTTGTAGTACCTTTCCACAAGCCTAATATCTGTTCTCTTCACTACTATGCTTTAAAATCTACTCCTGTTTAAAAAACATTCAAGGTCATTCAAGGCTTTGTACTACTATTTATGTCTTGCTTCAGATATAGGAGGAAAAAAGCTAAATTTATCTGTTGTGTTTACAATAAAACACCACAGGCTGGTCTTAAATCTTAAAAAAAAAAGAGAAACAAAGCATAGCAAATAGAATACCAACAGTAGCATACAGGAGGAAACCCAGCTAAACTGTACAGATCAAAAATTTTATCTAAATTGCACAACTGCTCAGAGGCATTGTAGAATACACTACAAGAATTCAAATCAAACTCTGTTAATAAGAGAAAATTATTGTTAAGGAAAGCACCAGTGCATGATTTCTGATTGCAAGACAGCTGCTCAAAATGACAAAAATGCCACTCTCATTCTGTGTTACTGTGAAGCCTGCTCTACCTCCAAAGCAGTATCAGAAACAAAGCAACACAAGAGAGTGTGAAATGTATCACCTAATAGAGGACAGGTTTTATGGGAAACGCAAACCAAATCTGGCAGCTCCCTGCAACTTCTTAAGTCACAACATTATCTTCAGAGTGGCTCTTGATTTCTTTTTAATTTTTGCAGCACATCAAAACCTCTAAAACACTGCTGAAAATAATAGTTAAAATTCTACTATTGACTAGATTTTGACTTTAACCACTTTGTTCAGGACAGAAATGGAAGTTCTGCATTAAAAGCTGACTATGCAGTGAGTCAGAAAGCCTGAGTCCCCCTGGTACTCCTAATACACAAACTTGTGACTGCCCATCTTTTCTGACTCCAAGCAAGAGCAATTAGCAGAAAAGCCTTCAGAGTAATAACGAGCTGTTATTTTAACACAAGAGACAGCACACCTAACATGTAAAAAAACACTGCAGAACACATTTCACAAATATAAGTAAACCAGGGATTCAACAATTATGTGAAACAACACAAAGGAGGTTCAGTTTGAACAAAGCCTGTAAAGATTCCCTGCAGGAAGCAGGAAACTCACATTTTAGCTTATCTTCTGTCCTCCTTCTTTAACTGTCAACACATTAAAAACATGCAGTTTAACAGCCATGCTGAAGACTTCTGATTACAATACTGTTGCACCAAACAATCTATTGACAGTTTGAAGCAAATGTTGCATATTTGCACCACAATATATTGCAAACAAGAGTTCAAAGAGAAAGCAGTGACTTGGCCACCTCACGGCATGTCTTGACATGCCACTGCACATAAACTCAGCAGTGCCAAGTAATCCACACTAGGTAGGACATCCAGACTGGGTAGGACATACTGTTGGTGACAGAGCACTACAGACAAACTGCTTTCCTTACATCTGGGGTGCACCACAACAGAAACGTGCATGCAGTGCTTAGAGGAAAAATCAAGACAGACCTTGCCATCAGCCTCAGCAGAAGCAGCAGTAACAGTCTCCTGGGAAGCAGGTGCCAATGCACCTGGGGCTTTAGTAGACTAAGGAAGGTAAAAAATGCAGGGAGGGAAAAAAAAAATTCAACTGAAGACCACCAAATTTACCTAGCAAATTTCATACACTTTTACCTACTAGCATCTTTCAAAATCCAGAAAAGAAATATTTTGAACTTGCAAGAAAAACCATAATAGAAGCAGAAAAAAAAAGAAAAAAAAAAAGGAAAGAGAAGGAAAAAAAATAGGAAAAAAAAAAAAAAGGCATCTCCAAGACAGTTAAGAGACTTTTGGATTATCTGATCTTCAATTTCATTTCAGCTCCTACACTGATGGCATAAATATGAAATCAATAAAAAGAAGGATCAAAGAGCACTGAAAGCAATCTCTAGATAGCTACCCTAAATTCCTAGTTCATCCATCAATTGTCTTAGACTGATTAAAGGCAGTAGTATTAGATCGACTCTGGGACTTCATCTCACTTTTTAAGGTAAAGAACTAAGTGAACAGATTTCTATCAGCAGTAGAAACTCCTGTTACAACCTCATGAGGATCTTAAACTATATTTTCTATCTTTGAATTCTATATACTTCACATAGTATTAAGTAACTGTAAAATTCCAGCTTATTGTTACTCTATTCTTTTCTACAGCCAGACAGTATTTTCCATGACACTTCTTTGATTCTTCCATCCCTGTCATTGCACTAATCCCAAAACCTGCTAAAATTAAGCAAGCTCCAGAGACAGAATACATAACTGGATTATGACGAACAACCAAAAATGTCACCTCCAACATCTTCTCCCAAAGAAAGTAAGACTGCAATAAACTGCAGTTTTAAGAGTGACTTAAAAAAACAAAAACCAACCACAAGTCACTATGTTGGCACAATGGATATTTTAAATCACTTGTTTATCTTTTGAAAGCAGTGTGTCTCAGCTATAAATTTAAGCATGAATGTTCTGAGTCCGTCTTCAACATCTGCAGGCATTTTATACCTTACCTGAGATGACATTCAAGTAATAAGCGTAATATTACATTTATAGACAAGTCTCCAGAAACACCAGATTTAAAACGTCCCAAAAATTGCATCTTTTCAAGAAAATTACATTCTACTTCTATCTTATGAAACTTGAAAGGAAAAAACTCAATACCTGGAAGCTCCCAAGACTGTTACTAGGGCAGCATATCAAAATTTCAAATACTTAGATTGGATCTAGGAGAATGCATTAAACTTTTTATATAAAAACTAAAATCAAACATTTACTTACCTTGTCTCGTGACACAGCAGAAGGCAATTCCCGGGCTAACCTATTCCGCCTTTGTTCCTTTAAAAACAATCCAGCAAGACCTCAATTATGTATTACTCTGTATCAACACAGAGGCAAGATTCACATTTTACAGATGACTTCCATTTTAGAGACAAACACGAGTCATTTCATCTCATCCAGTGCCACGCTAATACTGTGGTCTATGAAACCAATGATTATTTGGATACTTTGATTACCCGGTCAAAACTAAATTCTCAATATAAGAAGTTTTGCTAAGTTTTTTTGCACCACACTCCATAATCAAAACCTAAGCCTTTATAAAACAACATCAAAGCTACACAATTTGGCTCAGCACAGATACCCTACAGCCCTCATTAAGCTGTAAATCCTCCAAGTAATCTAAAGGATTTGATTCTGTGGCCAGCACATGATTAGCCCAAAACAAAGGGGAAGGCAGAATTCGCTTCATAGCAAAATAGAGTTTGAAGCAATCAGGACAAAGAAATATCTGATTTTGCTTGAAATTAACAATTGATTGTCCACTGAATAAGGCTTGGGTTTACATGGTTTGGTTCTTCAAAAATTTTAATGTTGTGTTTAGGAAAACATTAGGAAAGAACTAGTTTAAGTAACACATGATGATACAATTTTGTATGTTCAGCTTCACAAAGTCTGAATTTCTGTACTCAGAGCAGTTTCCATACACATTGTTTTTGAACTAGATTAAAGAGCAGTCTACCAAGGCAAATTCAAATGCACACCTAGTCAGTACGAAATATGCGTACAGAAGGAAGTAAAAGGTTAAAACTAAAGAGTAGAAATTGTAATGGAAGCAAAGGAACACTACAAGAGGATGTAGTAACAGGACAAGGGGGAATGGTTTCGAACTGAAAGAGAGTAGGTTTAAATTATATATTCCACAGGAAGAAATTCTTTACTGTGAGGGTGGTGAGGCACTGGAACAGGTTGCCCAGAGGTGTGGATGCCCCATTCCTGGAAGTGTTCAAAGCCAGGCTGGATGGGGCTCTGAGCAACCTGGTCTAGAGGAATGTGTCCCAGCACATGGCAGGGGGGTTGGAATGAGATGACCTTGCATGACCTTCCAACCCAAGCTATTCTATGATTCTATTTCTATGAATGAAAACAACGCGTTGGATAAACACAAGGGTATTAATGAGCTCTTAGCCAGAGAGATAAGTATTGCAACAACACCAGATTGATCCTTCCAATCTAGCAGATTGGTTGTTGAACTGCTTCTACAGGATGATGGCAGCAGCAAGTATTATCAATCAGAGTTGGGCTTGAAAAACAGAAGAATTCTGATGGGAGACTGATGGAGAGAATGTCTTAGGGAGACTGAAGTGTGGTAACAGAGATTCAAGAACAATGCCAAAAGCAAGCAGAAATTAGATCCTGAACAGAGGAAACAATACTTGTATTATCCTTTCATGAATGAGAGGAACATTATTGATACATTGTGTCAGAGACAAAATGCAGTTACTTCAACATTAAATGTCATTTCCCAACTACATATTTAAATTTTCCCTTAAAAAATGTAATTTCATAGGCAATACTCATTTAAGTGCCCTTCTCATTTTCCTGACTGAAAAATAGGCGGAATCTTTTCAGTGAAATACCAGCCAGTGCTCCTGAATGTAATATGCAATAGAAATTAACAAATCCACAGATCACTAGACTATACACCATATTAATAATTCATCACATTTCTAATGCCTCAAAATGTAGAAATGTGCTTCAATGAAAGAAGTCAAAGCATTTGTTATTCTATCAATTTCACTTTCACTTAAAGAGACAAAAAACTTTTTAAGAGAACATACTTCCTTACCTCTATGTTGTTATTCATTAACCCACAGGCATCAGCGAAGTCTGGATGTTTGGTATTGATATAAGCTAACTCAATGGCCACCAGATTATGAACCTGCAATGCAAGACATTCACAGATTCAGGGAGTAAACCTAATGCCAGTGCAGAGCTATGACCTACAACGTTAGGAAGAACAGCATGAACTGCCCATAGCAGAAGACCGTTCAGCCACAAACCACCTACAACATGTGAACCAGTAGGAGATGGTGCTATGAGGGATAGTGAGTATGCAAAACAATTTTTGCTTTTCACATCAAATGCAGAGTCAAATACTGAAACACTCTTTACTCCCCAAAAGGCAGTCCAAAACAGACTTTAATATTAAAACATATTTATTTAAAGGTACAAGTTGAACTTGCAGTTTTCACTAGCTAAAGGGCATTATAAGCCTCTGAAACACGCAGAGTAAGGATCACAATTTAATTTTCATCACTGCATCCCAAACTCTACAGTAAATGCACAGCTTCTGTTACAAGGGAGGGAAATAACCTATATGAGGAAGACTAGAAGATGTTAAATTGAAGTTTTAGTAAAATTCTTATTGGGAAATTGAAACATAGGGGACAATATGCTTAACCCTAACCCCACCCCTTTGTTTTTTATGTATCTGTATTCTAATATAGAAGAAGATTCAAAATGTGTACATATTAAATATCAATTTAACAAAAAAGTTAAGATTCCTTTAATTACTTGGGTTCCTGACACTGCAAACATAAGCATCAGGACTCCAGAAAACACGCACTTTTACCAGCTAAATTACAGTAGATGGAAACTCACCATTTCATTTGTGACAGGAAGTCTCCTACGCAAAAGACAGGTTACTACTTCAACTATGGCATCGTGCAATTTAGGAAACCTCAGTAATTCCTAAAAACAAACCAAAATTTTACTGGTGAGACTTCCAGGAGTTTTTAAGCAAGTAATGACACACACACACACACATGCCAGTAATTACAAACCCAATTCTAAAGCATGCATTTTTACCTGTGTACTGTAATTACTACAATGCTGGATAATCCTCTGCATTTCTTCATGAACCAGCTCCACACAGCGCAAGCTTGGTTCTTCCAAACGTTTGATTTGCCTTTTTACCAGCAACTCAAATGAAACTTCAGGAACAAACAAGGCAGGACGGGGACCCTGGTTCAAATGGAGGGAAAAAGCTGCTAAACTGTGTATAAAACAAGATGCATTTCTAAGGAGGAGTATCTGATGAGGCCCAGAATAAATCAGGTCACAGTGATCACACCTGACACTCAAAACAGGTCTCAAGAGTAAAATATGTTAAAAGAATATTTAAAAATAAAAGCTATAAGTTGCTATCTTTAAGACAAAATGTAATTAACAATGATTAACCAGCATCCTTATAGAATCTTGGGAGATTTCTACCTACTCATGTCACTTTAGGCTTAGAAATCTGAACAATGCTTTTTCACATCTGTGGATCCACATTTAGGTGAAATTCATTATAAAGGCAAAGACACTTTCTTTCTAACTTCAGAGAGAAAAACTGCCATTATTTCTCAGACAATCTTGGGCACATAATACCATACCAACAAGGTAGGAGGGTTTCAGTGTTTGGAGTCATTTCATTTATGACCATACAGACCAACGCTTAGCTACACATACAACATTTCTTACCAGAAATATGCCATCTTTCCTGTTACTAAATCCTGTTTTAACATTTTTCGTTTACCGGAGGATAGGAACACGCACACAGATCATTACTACAGAGTAGTTCATGCTCCAACACCATGCAGGAACCTGCCTGTCTGTCCACACCCAACAGACAAAGTACAAAAGCAGACTGACATACTTGATATCCAAAGTCAGGCACTAAGGAGTGAACATTTTATATGCTGCAAAATTTAAAAGTGAACTCACTCTGTTAATTCTTAGCAACACCTATTCCCATATTAGCAAGAAACCAAATCTGACAGGAAAACACTGAACCATTTCACCGTTGTGTCCCTTATGTAGAATTAAAACTTTGTTTCCTGTCTAACACACAGCCACAAAACTTAGAAATACAGAACACTCACAGTGGCATTTCTAATGGCAGTCAGAATGTCAATTGTGTTAAGGCCACCCAGAGGGTCAACAGATTCTAAAGTCCTTCCAAAAGTCTCATGAAAAATATAACAGATTCTGGCTCCACCACATCTGAAAGAAGAAAATAACAACAGAAGTAGCAAACAACAAGAAGAAAGCTCTCACTGCAAACATTTTCTACAGTTGCTTGGATTCAAACATTTTTGAGTATGTTATGGTCCAGTGTAGTAATGCTGCCAGTGAGAGCCAGTAAGAGCCACTGGGTCAACCTAACCACTCAGCCAACATTCCAGGAAAATATTGTACTTACAGCTCCGAAGTCTCTATGTATTTTGCTGTTCCTTCAATAGTGTTACAATATTCTGTGGCAAATTTGGTGATCAGCTGCAATAAAGTAGCACTTTTGTCTTCAACAGGCTCCCCATAGCTATTCAGTAGAGACTGGTACTGAGCAGCTAAAACATTAATTCTGGTTTTCAGTTCTGGCAAGCAATCTCTGATATGATGCATCAGCAGTCTAAAAATAGAAAACAGTTCCTCATTAGAAGGAAGGAAAAGTTTCAGCTTTATTATCTCCATCAAAACAGACAAGAGAGACAAAACAACCACCAAATGAAAACATTTACTTGGGAAAATTACAGTAAATTCAGAAACTGAGAGAACCAGAGTTTGGAACCAGAGTTTTCTTTAATGCATTACTGTACAGCACCAAAAGACACTAAGGGTAAAAAGAAAGGTCTGCACACATGTCTAACACATCAGTTTATATCTTCAAGTAATACCTGTTCAGTGTTCTAGCAAGATACTTGGTTCCATTTCGATTGGCTAGGGAAGGATACTTCTTTTGAAGAAACCCATACTCATCACGAATGGAATCAGCCACACTCTTCTTATTGTTAATATCCAACTGACTCCTGAAGGCAAAAGGCAGAGTTACACACTAGTTAAAGGATGCAAAGTAAAAATAATTTACACTTCTGCTTTTCTGGACACAACACTTAACAATTGGTTTTTGCTTTACACACATAACTCACATTCCTTAGATTTTAAAGGTTTTTATTTGTTGGTCCATGCAGCATAGTCAACAAATCAGTATTGGTAGCAACCATACACAGACTAAGCAATGTTTTTACCAAAACTGCATGAGATTTGATCTAAGTAATGTAAAAAATACAGCAAACAGTACCATAGCCATATGCAGTTAGGACTAATATATACAGGACCTGTGCTGGATCAGAGCTAATGTGAACAGCTGACCAGAAGCACCCCTCAAGCTGAAGGACAACAGCAGAAGTGGTGACACTACAGTTCTTTTAGAAGTGTCTCTCCTCCTCTCTACATCAGCAGTTGGCTGAGTGGAAGAACAAAGGCTTTTGAGAAGTGAGCAACAAGCTCCTCACTTGCTTATTCAGAAGTTTATTTTAACATTGTCACCTTATTCTTAAAACTATATCCAAGGCTAAAAAAAGCAGAAAGCATTACTTCATATTAACAGTTTTAAAATAGCACCAATGTGCCCACACAGACCTATTCACTACTCCAATGATGCCGAGTTTGACTGGAATCACTCTTCCCATGAGCACATCCATAGCATCAGTGCCAGCATCCATGAGATCCAGCTTTGTGATAACAGCAAGGGTTCTTCGACCTACCAAAAGGAAAACACTCACAGGGATGTTCTGACTTGATCAGAGTAACTAAAACTCATAATTCAACACAGTGGAGAATTAGTGACCTAAATTCATTAAATAGGTAAATATTGCCCATCTAAACCAGTAGGCTAACACACACAGGATTTGTCTGGGACCTTAATATTTCCTGAGCTCTTGGTCTGAAAAAAAATGTGCCAAGAACTTTTTCTTTAAATGTAACACACTTTTTGAGTTTAAAAAAATAAACCAGCATCTCAGTAAAATCAGTAGGTTCTTGGGTCTTGAAACTTTCATGTTACTGTTCCTACTTCAGTACTGTAGGTTCTCATTACATAGCATTACTCCTGCAGAACCTGCAACGTGATCTGCTGCTCTAGACCTTTAAGTTTCAGAATTTTAGGAAGTGTTCCAAAAGACACTGTCAATCATTTTTACAGGGGTAAAATAAAAGGGGTCTGCTATCTTGAACCAGCACAGTTTAACTAAGCAGACTGCCGGAAGAGGTTTTCCCTCAAGGTTATGTGGCAGACAAGCCAAAGCAGACTTGGAGTTTGAAAACAATCAAGAAATGTTACACTTTATGGAAAGAAAAATTTGAGGGTACCAACACCAAATATTAGCCTAATTTCTGTATACCTATTTTCCAAGTGTATTAATCCATGTTCTTTCAAATCACACAGTGCCATTTTTTTGTCAACGGTACCAACAGCACTTTGCAAAAGCAAGAAGCAGGCAGCCAGTAGTTTCGGATCTGTTTCAAAGTCCTTAGGTAAATATAAAATGATAATCTTCTTTCTCCATTCAATCAGGCAGTTCTCCCACATAAATACAGGGCACCAAAATTAATCTTATCCTTACTAAAAGTCACTAAACTAACAGGTAGACAGTCAATTACTGGCTGCAGGGTGGCATATTTTCTCTACTAGAAGTAACAACATTGGAAAATAAAGCATGAAGTTGCCCTAATAGACCACTGTGAACTACTAAAATTCTGAAAACCCCCAACATTCCTAACACCATTTTGCTTCTGTGGAAACAGAAGTGACTCCATGACTACTAGAACAGTTATTTGGCCTGCTGGCAAGCCAGAAATCTATGAGTTATTAATTCACCCCAGCATCCTCTTGAGTTGCAGAGACTGCAGCAAGAAGTCTTAAAGCAAATATAAAACTTGTATTTTCTAGGAAACGTGGTGACATTTGCTTTTCTTACTATATTTTGCCCAAACAACTTCAGTTTTATTTTAGGATTTAGTTTGAAAAAGAAGTTGTATTACAGCACCCAGTTTGCCTTGGTGCTTACCATCTGGATCCACCTCCCGAGCTATTTTCAGTGCTTCGGAAGTGGCCATGTCTGTGTTAGCGGCCGTGACTGCCAGGATAATCGAATTGGGGTTGCTGATGAACTGAAGGATGAGCTCTCTTATTTGAAGTTCAATGTCCTTAGGCTGATCACCAACAGGCACCTAGAGAAAAAAACAACATGGAATTGTTCAAAATTGCGTCTTTATGCCTGCATGAGGCTTGGTGCCCAAGAACCACATGCACAACTGGCAGAGTGGGGTGTGTATATGTGCATGGGCAGGGAAAGACATCATCCTCATGTCTCAGAAAATTATTCCATACATAACCTGAACAAATAGGATCTGAACATTTCTCCCAGGGTATCCCTCACTTTATACAGCCCCTTACATAAAACACACATAGCAGCTCCTGGAGAAGCAATGTGGAGAACATTTTCCAAGTTGCCCAATACTAATCTATCTGCAGGTACAGCTCTGAGAGTTGGAGTGACCTGGAGTGCTACCTCTTCCATGAAAAGGAACATGCAGCCCACACACCTACCATAAGTTATATGTAGGAAGAGGAAAAACATAAGCAAATCTATCTCTGACATTAGCAAAGAGCACCAGAAACCCAAATCTTACACCAGAAGACACTGACATGTCAAATTTATATAACACTATTTAACCCGAGGAACGCAGTTTATCTAACAATACAGAACAATGGCCAAGAGTGAACAGGCACACCTTGTTCAAAAATACACACTGAGTCAGAAGAAGAGCATTCTGCATCTTACCTTTGTCATTCCAGGTAAGTCCACAAGAGTCAGATTTACAACATTAGATGAAAAAATCTTAAGATGAATTGGTTCTGGACTGATCCCCTGGAAATACATTAATAACGAGTAATAATTACTACCCTGGATTATTTAAATGTATCACTTGAAAATCCAAAGGCTGTAGTTTCATACTACAAAGACTTTCTTTCATCACATACCTTAAAACACAGAGCAAGGAAAAAAAGCCACATGTCTGTCAATTGGCAGCCAGAATTTTATTGGCAGCAGCCAATTTTATAATTACACATAAGGCCAGGTATGTAGCAAAATGAAAGCAAGTTTAACTGAAAATTTATTTTTTGCACTTTCATTACAGAATTGTGAAGTAAAGCAACAACTCTCTGTCTTTTAGCTGAAGTAATTTATTTCATGAACACAGTGAAAAAATCTCAAGATAGCACGCAGCACTCCCATGTTCTTCATTAGAACAGTTAAATGCTTTTCACTCCTGGCTGCCAAAACTCTTTAATTAAGCAGCAAGAAAATCAATAGCAAGACAACAGATGGACAGCACAGGATTTACCTTATTGTTTCCTGAAATCCTCTCTGTTTCATTTTCTATTTCCTGACGAATTTCATCAAAATCTGTATAGATCTGAAGAAAGAAAAAAAAGTTTAAAAATCAAAGACAGCATTCACTTACTTAACTGCAAAATAATGTTCCCTTCTCCAAGAGATGGTGAAAAACTTTGTAAGTACATAGAATATGAAAAAAAATACAAGAATTACTATTAGCCCTTAAGCTGATGCTAACAGGAATCATCAGTGCTAAAAATTACAGAAATTGGTATTTAATCTTTTGACTAATTCTGTGAGATGACAGTTATTAGCACTTAAAACCAATGTCAGACACAAGTTATTAATTTGTGTTCACCTAAAGAGAATTCCAAACTCTTAATTCTATTTTGGGTCTAGTTGTAATCCTTTGAAGTTAATAAACAACATACAGCCTAAACCACTTCTCATCTTGAAGAGGACAAAGTGCAGTTTCATTTTCAAATTTTTCCACCCTTGTAAAAACTGTTCTCCTGCCACCAATGCAAAATAAGTTCACACAGAGCTACTCTTGCACTGATTCCCTCTATATTCCTCTCTAGCTTTCCTTCAATTTCTAGCACTGCCAGGAAGGTGAGGAAATCAGCTTAAAGTAATAAACACTTACATAATTTTTCTGCCAACAAAAATATTACTTTCTTCAAGCAAAGAATTAAGCTTTGACTCTCTCTCTGAAGTGCTAGGTCAACTCAGTTTCTGCTCCTTGACCCTGATGCACATGAGGCTCTTCCTTCTTTTTCACAGCTTTCTAATAAACCTCTGAAGTAGCCAATTCTTTAGTGGAAATGACTTGTGATCACACCCATCCTTGTCTTCGTGACATCCATTCTAATTTTGGCAATGCACAAAATAGAATAATCAACAAAATAACCCAAAAAGGACTATGATAACTCAGCAGAATCAATGACCCACACAACAGACATTTTATGTTTTCAGAAGTTTTCTGCTCATAAAAAGCAAAACACAAAATCCTCAATATTCTGCCATATAGTACAGCAGGCATAATAATGCCAGTAATCATCTTCTTTTCAGGAAAAGTCAAGGGAAGAGATAACAGAGTTAAATAAATTTATGTTAACATATTTATGACACTGCTACTATGTCAAGAGAGTAAACATACCTTATTTTTGGTATGAAGAAATTTACCCCATTCTGCAGCATCTACCTCTGAAAACAAAAATTGATACATGAGAAAGAAGTAGATGTTTCAATAACATTTTTCCAAGGCCTGTTCATTGAAAACTACCCGATTTTTTTTTTCAAGCAGCAAAAAAAAAATTAGTTAGCTTTCTACAGTTAGATGTTAAATAGCTCCGTATAAATAGATTTATGATTCTGTCTATTGAAACACTGCACCTTACTACTATGTGTAATTTGTCTCACACAAGGTCCATCTTCCTAACTGTGACTGAGCCAATCCTACAATCTTTCAGAAATGGTCTTGTTCACTAAATATCAGCTTGTAACAGAAAACAAAAGAATTATTAGCAATAGCTTAAAAACCTGGGGAAAAGAAGTCTAGCTTTTAGCACCTTTTTTTTAACCATGCAAGTGAGATCAAATTACAGCTGAAAGAAAAAGTTAGAAAAACCTGTAGGACTAAAAGCAAGCAAACAGAAAATACTTAAGAATTCTGCATAATGAAGAAGCCTTAGGAGAAAATGTCTCTTCCCAAATCTGTCAAGGACCAAACACCTTCACTCTTGTCACTCACCACTGAAGTCCAGAATTACTTGGGGACTATGCAAGAGCAGTCCCAGAAACAGCAAAGGAGGTTTTGTTCAATTCCTGCTTTGCAGCACAGGCAGCAGTTTGAGTCACACTGCAAGATAGTCACACTTTCACTATTAGGTTTCCAAGTATCAGGGCAAAGTTCCATTTCCAATTTTTAGTTTGTGGTCATTTCCTTTGTGCTCCCTGACACAGCAATCTGCTTTACAAGAACAGCCTACAAGAAATCTGGCCTTTTGGCAAACACACTGTTTACCTACAATCAAGTAACCTTTCAAAACATTTTTGTCACTTAAGCTGAAATTTAACAAAATTGATCAACAAAGTGGGTTTTTTTAAGGATTTGGGAATTAAAAGTGCAGGAAGTTCTATGAAGCAGCAACAGCACAGAAGAAAAGCAAAAATCATCTCATTCTAATGCAACAGGGTCAGAAAACTGAAAAAAGACTCAGCAAAATAATCACCACAGTAGCTGAAGTGTAAAAGGAAAAGTGTAATCAACAATCATGTGGCATGAAATGTATGTGATTAGTGTATATAAGCATGCACTTTAGGTGTAGGGAGAAAAAGCAAGTGGATAAAGGCAACCTTTAGAAAGGTGTCTTGGATTTTTCCATGTAGCAGGGTCTGCAGTTAAAGAGAAACAGCATTGAATGGCGTTTAACATTTTTAATCATATTTAACATAGCATTTTATTAATTTTCAGTACCAGATTCTATCACAAAGAGCACAAATGCATGCAGACAGATGTGCATGCTATTCTAGTATTGATGAGAGTGTGTAACATTAACAGTATGCACAGAAATAAGACCTTAACTAAACACATATAAATGATGCGTATTAATCAGATATTCTATACAACGAAGTTTACTTGATGATGACTATTATTGCCATTCACCTAGTCCCAACAGCTCAGAGCATCTTCTTATCTGAGCACCAATGGGTTCCACAAAGCTGAACTTCTTTGGCAAAATATGTTTCTCAACTTATTCATGGCAAGACACAGGAAGAGTAAAGAAACATTTTTAATGTCACTGGAAGTAATGAAGGAAATCTGATGCTGTGCATCAATATTTTTAAGACTCAATTAAAGAACTACATCAGTTCTGAGACAGATTTAAGAAGAGGCAACATATGTATCATCCTCCTCAACTTTTAATTTTTTCAAAGTATTTATGGAAATTCCATTACAAAAAAAACCACCCAGCTTCTTACTGAAGGGTCGATGAATTTACAACTCTCTTTTCCTGTGATTTCTGTACAACACCCTGAAAAGTGCAAGAAGCCAAACAAACTGGTGAAGACATTTTTGGTTTGTGCCTGTTTGGTACAAACTGCAGGTAGCACAACAATAATCAACTCATCTGTTTGGAAAGCTTGGATCATCTGGAGAGTTTATGTCTTGCTCCGTCAAAGGTGTGTGTATATAATCACTAGAAATATGATTTTGATGGACTGGATCCGCTAAGGAAAAGCTTTTAAAAGGCAAAATTTCATCCCTATTGTTCTGCAGGCACATGAGCTATGAAAAAACCATCATTAGGAAAATGCTTTTGTTAGTCTTGGTTGGCAAATACGCAAGAATGGCACACCAGTTTCCAAAGTAAGTGCGAGGGTTCCTTCATTCCAGGTTATTAAATGGATTTAGTTTATTTACTGTTCAGAGTAAATAAAGCAAAATGCACACAGAGGAAGAAACTCCAGTATCTTCAGTATTGTATTGCTCATCTCCTCTCAAAAATTGACTCTAAGAGAGTAAAGAGATGCCTAAAGCTAGGAAGAAAAATATACAGCAAGATACTGCCACTGTTACATCCAAAAGATATGGACCAAGCACTCTCTGATTATGTCCCTCCTTGGGAGATGATTTCCTTCTCAAACACTGTTTTAGTCTTAAATTATTCTCCTTCTGGTGGCATGGGAATTTGCAGCTAGGTACTGGGCTTAGTTCTACGTATAAATACATTTTTTTCACTATTACCTATAAGCTTCTTAAAATAAATATTAAAAAGACACACTCAAGTCAGAGACACTGCATTTTAACTTGCTAACACCTACAGAAAAGTTTCCCAATAGATCTGATTTAATGGAAACGAGTTTTTAGGAAAGGAGGAAGGATTTGCATTTCTCTAAATGGAACAATGCTCAAGGCAGTTAATTAGCCCACATTCAGCAACCCACTGTTCTGGTTTCCACGTAGAATGTTTTTTTAGCACTCATTTAACTGGTAAATCAGTCTTCTCTCAGTTACGTTACTTTTTGGAAGCTTTTCAGGCAATACATTCAGAAGAATTAATCACCTGATTACACAAAAGATTAAATGCTAGATGAAGGTGTGAGGAAATGACACTTTGGTCATAATGAAATCCAGTATTACACATTATAAGAAATTATTAAAACAGCAGCTATTAAGAGCAAACAGATCCTGCTTTTCAGAAAAAAACCCCACCACATGTCTCAAATAAAGCAACAGTCTATACTTCTCTGGTTTTCCATATGCTGTAGTAAGACCTGAAAACCTTAATAAATACATAGGAAAAGCACACATATTACTTGAGTTTTCTCAGGACTGCCCTCCACCAAATTGTACTTGTTATGCCCTTCTCTACAATATTCCTTTAAGAAGCTCAATACAGTACAAAGATTACTGACTTCAGTTATTCGTATATCTCCTCTCCCTTTCTAAAGCAATAGAAATGTTATTCATTTACAATGGGAGCACGGAGAAGCTGCTGGGAGTCATAAAAGGCCACCGCCATAGAGGATTTCCGGCAGCGTGGCAATGAGAACTTCCCAAATACAAACTTCCAAGCTTTCTAGTTTTCATATCTTCATAGCTCCTGGACCCAGAAGACGACCAGCTGAACTCTTTCCCCCAAGTTATATCACCTCATTCCTTCCTAGCTCTCTTCCTCTAAGTTAAAAAAAAAGTGAACTTGGGAGGAAAATGTGCACCTCTTCCAATCCCTTCTGTAGGTTGCACCATACTTTTTCCCATCCTTGACACCAACTAGATTGCAAGCATTTTGAGGGAAAGCTCTTTTTCTCTTGTGCTTCTACAAAGCCAAGTCCAGTGAAGCAGGCCACACTGTTTGGGAGCTAGGGGTAAGAGATTCCTATCTGAAGTAGAGAGCAAAAGACTGAAAAAACAGCGTTGATTTATCAAGTAATGGATCTATACCAAATATTCCTGTCTTCTGTATCAATTCTGTCTGTACAGAATTTGAACAATGTTCTGTTTCCTATCCTGGAACAAACTAAAAAAAGGAACCTATAAGCATTTACTACTTGGCCACTGGTATGTTCTCTCTTATTTTCCATTTCTGAACTACCATTAGAGGTCTTCACTGCAGACCAATTTAATAATTCACAAGTCCAGGCCCAGTTCTCTGATAAGTGCTTCTTCTCTTGCAATTTGATCAGAGAACACCACAGTGTATTATCACCACATCAAACACACCATATGTGCTGAATCACTAGAGGCCAACAATAAACAGCAAAAGCATGATGAGAACATTTCCTTCACATCAAATTACACACATTCTCTGTAGAATATAGAGATCAGACTGAAACACCATGTTATAAAAATACAGAACTTCACATTTAATGGAAAATTTATCTCTGGTATTTTCTGACTCTCTTGATTTACTGCAGTGACCACAGTACAAGGGTATCATTCATCCCTCCTTAAGTGAATAGCACAGCAGTCAAAAGTGCTTTGTGTTAAAAACTGGGAAGCTTTCTGGATGCCAACACTCCAACAGAGATAAAACTTAAGCTTGTAAGAACCACAGAGTAGTAGCTATTCTGAAATGGCTGTGTTAATATATAGTACTAGTAGAGCAAGCATTAGGATGGATACAGGTGACAATCACAAAACAGAAGTCAAAAGAGAAGAGCCAGTCGTATAAAAGTATCTGTGTGTACAGAGAGCTCAATGCCAGCATTCAGAAAGCAGCATGCCAAGACTGATACTCTCTTGTCCAATACTCAACTTTTAAAGAAGAAAACCCTAATCTGGATAAAATCCTTTTCTGCAAGACTATTTCCCTCTGGGAAATCCCAAATCCATATTCAACTCTACCTCAACACCCACCTCATTACAAATTACCTCTAAAAACAGACCTCCAATGGCACTTAATACAATGTCACACAGCACAGCCAGGATAAGAGGCTGCCATCTTTTTTCTTTCCAAGCTACTTGATTCCATCTTCTTAGATGTAACACCACAATCTGAATATAAGCTAAACCAGAGCAGTGACAACACCATCTAGACCATGATTTGCCTGAATTTTGGAAAGAAGAGACATTTCAAACTCAACTGATAAATCATTAAGGTTTCTCTGGTTTTACCAAACAAGCCTACATCTCCCTCAGAGGAACAAGATGAGATTATAACATGTATATATCGCATATTGATTGTTTTCCCCAAAAAAATCTAAGTGGGCATCATAAATAATAATTTAGCCCCACATCCTTATACATTTTAAAATTAAAATCCAAATCCCCAGATCAAATGCAATCTACAACAGAAAAGCTCTGCCTTGACTCAGAATACTCCAATTACAAAACCTCCTTTTACACCTGTAAACTTGCAAAGAACAAAACAATATTTTACCCTACAACTCCGAATCCAAGCATTCTGAGACGTTCTAGAAATACAAACTATACACTGCACAATACAAGCAATGTAAAACTGCATTTAAAGACATCAAATGTGCCATTTCTAAAAAGTTGCACAGAGACTGAATTCTCCATCCTTGGAGGTTTTCAGACCCAAACAGATAAAGACCCAAGAACCTGGTCTTGAGTTCAGAGTTGGCGCTATTTTGAGGAGATTGGATTAGAGGTCTCCTGAGATCATTTCCAGCCTGAATTGTCCCTACAATTTCTCACATGGTTTGCGTGCTAATTGTTATGAACCCTGTGTTATCTGCTTGGACAATAATTAAGATTGAAGCTTAAACCTTTTAAGCAGCACAATACTAGTAACTATCCTTCAGAAACCAAAGGCCATAAATATTACAGGAAAATTGTAATATTACAGGAATACTGTAAAGAACTTCTGATACCTTATTATTGATAGAAATAAAATCAGAAAAATCTGAACACAATGAGAATTAATAATTATAGTCCCAAGTTTATCACGCCAAGAAAAGCCTGTGCAGTTGTTACTGTCTACATAAAAAAAGCTAAGATTTATCTTACAAGCAGAAGGTGGATATGCCCCTGCTGCTCCTTCCTAAGATCAGGGGCATTAGTTGGTATAAAATGAGCATTGAAACTCCCAAGGGACAACTGAGATCACTTTTGTGATCTGCTGAAGGATAAGACAGAAGCAGTACAGAAGACAAGCTTCAAACTAAACAGCTTCAGAACATTTAAAGTGCTGTGCTTGATGCACTTGGAGTCTCTCAATGCAGCCCAGTAAGGCGGCATCTGTAAGCTCCAGAATGTGTCAATTCAATTCTGTTTGCATCTACTACAAGTTTGTTTTCATTTCTCCTTCTTCCACTGCATTCAGACAGAACTTACCTATTTCCCACTGTCCTTCTAAAAGCTCTTACTCATCACCCTCTCAATGAAATACCTTACTTATACAGCAAAAGGGGAGGGGACAAAAACACACACAAGGAAATCATGTTATCTACATTCTAGACAATTATCTTCATAACTGAAATGCTTTCTTTGGCCTATTTTTCTCAAAAGAAATTCCCAAGAACAAGAAAGCTTAAAACATTAAAGATATTTTGAATACCTGAAAGATTTTGACTTCATGACATTTGCTGAATGGACCAAACAAATGTGACAACACCTCTGTTTTCTTCCAAGCAAGTTTTAAAAAGCATACGAGAGTTTTAAGATTACAGCAACTGATTTTTCGTTTAAAAGAACAAGAAAGACTTGAATTCTCTTTCCAAAAAGGCAAAACACATTCTTGGCTCACACTTACCATTCTCATCTCCAGCTCCTTTCCGACCATCCTCCGGGGAAACGTGCACCAGCTGCAGAATAAGGGGTCTCCGGGTGACAACGCCAGTACCTCGTGGGAGCAGATCCCTCCCCACGAGACTTTCCAACACAGAACTCTTTCCACTGCTCTGAAAAGTGGAATACAGCTACATTACTTTCTTAAACATAAAAATGCTGAGATATTTTAGTTTGCTTTCATCTGGCCTGCAAGCAGCGCTCCGTTTTGTCCTCTGCTACAGAGTGCCTGAAGGCACATATGACAGACTCCCAGCAGACACAGCAGTGTCACTGCACAGGCACTGAAGGACACAAGTCTGCTACAAGCCAGTAACTGTGGAAACCTGCTTGGGGTACTCAGAACAGATATCTATCTACATGGTTTGTAAGCGTCCCATGCTTTTTATCTCTTAAGGTTAAACTAAACACGTAACAGGTTTCAGAAAAATTAATCTCCTATTTAACATTTTCTACCACAAATATTAAACTCTCCAGAAAACATTTCTGGGAAAAAAATGCTTTTCTTTATAATGCTCAGAAAGAAATTCTATGTCTTGTACTATGTCATCTTCTAACATCTTGAAGTAAAACTTTACTTTGTAAACTGAGGAATGTAACCCTCTGTTAGTATTTGTTAGAATTAACGTGGGCTTGGCTGTATTAATACCAGCAGCAGCATTACACAAACATATAATAGCTATGTATACTTGAGCACATTAAGGTGCTACAATGTTATATTCCCTTCAGTTTGAGAGCTGGTTGGCTGGGGTTTTTTGTTTGCGTTCTAGGGTTTGTTTGGGTTTTTTTGTATAATGTATTGTATCAGCTTCATAAATACAAACATTGTTTTACACCCTAAAAGTAGAAACAAACATTGTTTCATGGCATCCCACACTCACTCTCTCTGTATGTATTTAAGTATTTACAACTTCATTGACTGCAAACATCCGTCTAAGTAACAGCAAACTGTAAAAAGTTGGGAAATACTTAAAGGCTGTGAAATTAAAAATACTCTTTGAGTATCTACATTTAAAATGTTGTCCTGCGGGATTTTTGTATAAGATTCACAATTGGTCCAACAAGCAGCTGTGAAACCCTGGGTTTTAAAAGTGATTCCAGACCAGTACCATGTTAAAGTTAACAATAAACAATAGAGCCAGCTATGTCAGCATAATACTCAGTCTGATTGAGAAGACTGTGTCTTTTTAATAATACTGTATTAAACTCTTCCAGTTTTCTGCAGCTCTAAGTCTACATAGAGATGCCATGAGAAAACCTGTTCTGACAGAAGTTGCCACCATCCAGGAAATGTTTCTGTATTAATGCAACTACTGAATAATTCTCTTGTTTGTTAAAAAGCAAACAAACAAAAAAAAAACCAAAACCAAAAAAAGGAAACCAACAGATGCTTCTGACAGCTGGAATGTGCATTATGTAACTGCTACACAACCTCCACTCAGCCTACCAGTCCAGAAATAACAGATTTGAGACTTCAAGTAAATGATGAGTATATAACCTAGCATAACATGATATAAAAGCAGTAATGAATATCTTTAAATCTCACACATTTAGTAATGTTAGGTGACTTTTCTAAAAAAGAAAAATACATCAGAGGTCAATCAACGTATTACTGTCAGACAGCACTTTTCTACTAGTGCAGTAAAACAAGACATGAATATATCACATGAGCTTTATAACCTACTGGAACAGGACTTGCATGCAGAACTACGAAATAAATATTAAAATACAAGGCCAAACCCCTAGAAAGTTTTAACAGCAACAAATGAAAGCTTTCTTTTATTGTACCACTTTATTGTGTATGCTTTGTGGAACATAAAAAAAAATATGTTTTATCAAAAATATCATTTGTCTCAATAGCAAATAACACACCAATGCAGATTATGTGTACTTTTCAAAGTAAATCTAAATCAAATTTGACAGCAATGAGATCAATGGTCTAGAAAGACGTGGAAAAAGAGCAGGGTCAAACAGAAATACAGCCTTATTAAGATTTGTTATTCCTTCAAAAGACTCCCCTACAAAATAATTAATAATTTTCTTCAACTGTCCTTCTCCAAATCAACTTTGAGCACCTTCCCTGCAAGGAGCTTATAACAGACCATTGGGCACTGAACTCCTACCAAAAAAACTTAAGAACAACCTGACCAAAGCATGAACTATGTCTGCAAGCCTCCCTAGGAGAGCTCCTGTTCTGGCACACTTTTGAAGAATTACTGGTATTACAGACTGTGAAAAAACAAACTTCACAGTGACAAATAACAAACCACTTCTCAACAAACTTACTTAAAACAAGCGAAATGCCTAACCAAAAAAATAAGAGATGATACAGGTTCATCTGCTGCATTGGAAAAAAACCCAAAGAAGACCAGTGTTCCATTTATTAAAAATATTTCAAACATTAAGAGGCATCTGGATGTGGCACTTGGGGATATGGTTTAGGGCTGATTATGCTGGCTGGACTAGATGATTCTGTGGTCTCTTGAGCAAGATTTCTTAGACATGGGAAAAATGATCACTCAGACTCAAAAGGCTGGAGACCAGATTTAGATGAAGTGGCTTCTCATGAACATATAACCCAAGCACATAAGGGATAGCAATAGATAGCTGGAATCCTTATCAAGAATCTCATCATGAAAGGAAACCAAAATCCATGGGACAAGCTGCTGCACACTGCTGCTCTTTAGTATTTCCAAAGGAGTGGTAATGCAGGAAGCTAAAATGGGCATACACCAAGCTATGTATAGAAGTAAACCACTGTGTCTTACACCACTCCCAATTATCTCTGGATGGAGAAGGAACAATCTGGATCCTTTGCAAACACACTAAATGAAACATTACAGTACTGCATCAGGAAATTCTTTCAAATTGCATTACATTCCCAACTAAAGCAATCTGTTGTTGGAATACAATTATCTAATGACGCACTTCTTAATCTGGACTCCTTAGCATCCATTACCAAGAATTGTCTGGGAACACACTGAGGAAGGATGTAAACACAAAGCTGATCTTGTTCTGCCAGTGGGATATGGGTCTGTTAAGAATACAAAGTCAGTTCAGCCAGTCCTTCAAATAATAGATGTAGACAGAGACTAATACTGATGACTAAAGGTACCACAGAAATTTTAGGTGAGCCTGCAGAAGCATCGCACTTGTTCTGTCATCTCACTGAAATGCTTGTCATGATTTTAAGCATGGACTGAAATCCACAAATAGATTTAACAATGGGTCCAGAAAAGCATTAACAAACTAACTTTTCATAGGAGATGAGGCAGATTTTCCCTCTGGACCCTAATATCTGATTCTAACTTGAAATATTTATTAGCTGTGATATCTAGAGGAACTTAATAGAGATTGCTCAGAAAAAAAAAAAAAACGGGAGCAAACACAGGAACATCTTGTGTCACACCTTTAACATTTGTGTCAAACTTCCATGGCTGCCGAAACCATTTTCCCCAGAAGAACTAAGATAAAAAGAGATGATGCACACAGGACTTCAGTATTTTACATCATATATACTGTCAGAGTGTGTTGAAACCTTATCAGCATTCTCACTGCCTCTGTAACACCTATATATATATTCATCTTTGTTTAGATTAATCTGAAGATGATGTCGACAATCAAGGATGAAGGCAGTCACTGGGAAACAATTGTGCACTTATTCTCCCAAATTAAGAAGCTGCTAGCTGTAAGAATTGATCCACTCCAAAACACCAGCATCTCTACTTTTAACAGTCCTCATGAGGTTGCTCTGCCTCCCTGTCCTTCATTTCTTCTTTTCTTCTCCCTGCATATTTCATCTGTGTGCATTTAAGTATCAAAAGGCATTTGCTCCCATCCATTACACTAGTTTTTAAGAGAAAATGTGGGTTACAATCTGCTGCATTACAAACCACAGTTTTAGGAATTCAGAAGCAGCACACAGCAAGTGCATGATTTTATAACTGTCCAGCTTCATTAACAGCCAGAGATGTTACTTTCAAAAACACTTCAGGGTCATTGACAAGTCAAATGGAAGAGACTCTGTCTTGAAAATGCTGAAGTAACACTGTGAGCAACCATTCACATTCATCCCATCCCATTTACTTCACTGGCTTTCTTATTCTATTTCCACATCCTCATTAGCATTCCTGTTTTAGAAGACTTGTGCCCTACACCAAACAGAATGCAAAGATGTTTTCTCCATATCAAAAAAAGTACCCTGAACCAATCCTCTTGCACCATGGAGTTAATTCTCCACTTCGACCCCTGTCTATAGGGACAACAGCCTAGAACACCCTGATGGCAAAGACCAAGGCAAAGAAAGGATCAAGCACCTCAGCCTTGTCCATATTCACTGCCACTGGATCACCTGCCACAGTCAGCAGCAAGCCTGTGTTACCCTCACTTCTCTTTTTTCTTAACTGCTGACACAGTGCTGGAAGTTCCTGTTGCCTTTGATGTCCCCTACCAGGAAGAGTGGCTTTCTTGATACCATCTCTGCCCATGCAGGCAGTATTTTTATATCCCTGAGCAAGCTTGTCCTCGTTTCTACCTCCTGCACGAGTCTTCTGTGCTGAGGCTGTCATGAGTTCCCTCAGTACTGCTCTCCTTAGACCTCCACTCATTTTCCCAAGCAAGTGTTTGGGACTTTTATTTTGTGCTCCATGAGGCTGGCCTTAAAGGAACACCAGGTCTCTTGTGATTCACAGTCCTTTAGCTCACAGGGTCCCACCAATTAGCTCAGTAAATAAGCAAACTCTGCTCTTACTCTTATGAAGTCCATGAAGCAAGAAGGCAAATTAACACAAGGCCCTTCTGGAGTCTCACCGATGCCAAAGAACCATCAGATTTCTTACAGTCACTTGCTCAGATTGTTGACTGTTGTATATTTCAAGTATTATTAAAATGATAATGAACTTGTATCAGCTGCAATAAATTTCAAGTCATCTTACAAGCATCTCCTGCCTTCCTTTGTCTATCTTTAGACTTCGTAATGTCTTTGTGGAGCCAATGTACAATACACCATCTTCGGAGAAAAAACCTTTTTAAGGAAACATGTCCAACAAACTACTGGGAAACTTCCAAAACAAAAATTAGTTGAAAGGAGTGGAAAACTTAGCTCAATGCTTTTGAACAGGGCAAACTGATAACTTTTTTCCCTATCCAATAGGAAAAAAATGCAAAGCACTCCTGGAACACAACACAGACTTAACCACAGGACAGCACAAGAACAGAGAGGCAGTGATTTCGGAACTCCCTATGACTTTTGGAGTGGCACAACAACACAAACATTTGAGAATGGCAGTAAGGAACTGTGAAGTAAGAGAGACTTCTCAGTGAGACATAATTCCTGAAGAGTTCCATTAAGGAAAGCAATGCATCTGCTCTGACATCTGAGATGAAATGGTGGCAACTCTGCAGTTTCTGTCATACAAGAAGTATAAAAGTCCTGCTGCTCAATCATGCAATACGTACATATACAATTTCCTAAATTTTCATTCTATCATTGGGAAATAAAAGCTAATGCATTTGTGTTGGGATCTCATCCACGGAAATATTACCCAAATTGGTGCTTTAAAAAGTTATTTGCAGTAGCCATCTTAGAAGAGTTCAGCCCGCTATAACTAAAGAGTAGCAGTATTTTTTTTCTTTCCTTATTTTGCAAATATGAATTATTCTGGAATAAAAGGTGAGTACACATGCAACTTCAGAGCAGTTCCACAAGGGCACTGCTTTGGTTGGAACAGCTATTATAACAAAATTTTCCTACTCAAACTAGGAAAGCCCCAAGCTAGACTGGTTGTAAATAGCTAACAAATTTAAAAATTTATTTAATAACCAGAAAAGAATGTTAAAGCTATAAGCAGGCCAAATGAATTATTTTAAGACATTGTTTGAAACAAAATTATACGTCTAAAAGATACAAAAGAGAGAACAGGCTGATCCCAACTTGAGAAAGCAGTAAAACCAGCATAATGCACTGCTCATTGTTGCAAAATGCATGCAAGATCTTGTCCAGACTACAAGACTGTTGTTCCTGCAGGGCATTCCCCATTTACCTAAATAGAGAGCTCTCCTGAATGTCAGGGAGAAACTCAAAGTCACAGGAACTACCTCCACATAAAACAGCTTATGTACAAGCAGTAAGGAATGCTAGAACTGGCACAGCTCAGTCCCAATTCTTCAGAAATCCCGCATTTACACCCTATCTAACTGTAGACACGGGCCAAACAACAGCAAATACAGCAATGATTAGCAGATGTTTTCTTCCTCAGTACATCAGTTCTCTAAGCCTCCAATAATTCACTTACGAAAAAAATGTCTCATCTAAGTAGAAATAAGTACAGACTCCCAGTTACATCATGGAACTGTGGTATTTGAAGATTCACATCTGCAAGCCAGATATCCTGACCTTACGTAGTACTGTGTATACCATTATATTCATGACTTGCAGTAAAGTGAATCAAGACAAAGCCAACTTGAATATTCAAATTTTAAAAGCCCTAAACAATAGTATTATTAAAAACAACCCAAACCCCAAATCTCTAAGTTAGTCAGCCTTCTGGCTACTACATGAACAAATCTTTTCCAAGAACTACACAGCCATTTTCCAGATTCTGGAAAAAAAACCACTTGTGCTGTCTGTTCTAATACTCTTCCCCTCCATCTTCCTGAAAATATGTTTTCTTTGTACTGTGCCCCCTGGACAACATACAAGATTCACCTGGTCTAATTAAAATATAGGTTTTCTAAGAAAAACAATTGCCAATCACAAGATGAACAGGACCCCTGCAGTAAAGCATCAAAACTAGTGAGAAAACAAAACAAAGCACACAAAACAAACAAAACAAAAAAGAGAAGCATGAGACTTCTTTAATCACATCCTTCTACAACTGTGAATTCTGTGCAGACTCCACTCTTCCAAAATAACCAGGCATTTGCAAACAATAAAATCAGTGTCTTTTTTAAAATGATGTTTAACACTGCTTTCATATTAAAAATCCATATAGATAAAATGCTAAAATGCAGGATTGAGTTATTAGACCTATCATTTTATTTTAATTCATATGAAGTTTGCAGCTAGAAACAGTGAAAATGCCATCCTTTCAATCACAGAAAGCTTCAGGACCCAAAAAGTTCAGCTGTTCAGAAACACAGGGAGCCCATCAGAGAAAAGAAACAGCAAAACAGAAATGTTGTTTGCACTACGTCATATCAGCAGCAACACTTATATTATGTCTGCTAAATGTAAACAGCTAATTAATGTCAGCCTCACTTTGCAGCTTGTCTGAAACAAACAGCAGAACAGTCAGGGCATGACTTGACAGGAGCAAAGGATGGCAAAAAGGAAAACAGTTACACCCAAAACCTCAGACTGTAAATGTCAGATATGAAAACAACAAAAAAAATCCAAATGAAACCAGGAAGTTTACAAAACATTTGGGAGAAAAAACAAACTGTCCCCAGCCAGCATGGAAGCTATGCTCTGGTTACATCCCCTATTCAAATGTAGATACAAATGGGTTTTTGCATCTGCATGATTTCCCAGGAAAGATCCTTGGACAAAACAACAACAAAAAAAAAACCCAAAGAAAAATCAAAACAAACAAGCAAACAAAAAACCCCCCACAAAACGCAAACCAACAACCCAGCAAGAGAGGAGGGAGGAAGACATAGCTGTGTTTGGCATGGTGTTGCTTGGTACAAGCTGGAGTTTCCTTCACCTCAAACTGGCTTTTTGCCAACACAATGTAGGCTACACTGAATGAGCTAAGTGGCTTAAATTTCTGTTCCCCTGACAGGGAAAGTCACAGAAGCTCTGTACAGCACTTGAAGTTTCAGACCAAGGTGCCAGTCTCTCAGATGGGATGCTCTGATAGCATCTGCTGGATTCATCTCCTTATCCCACTAGCCAGGACTGTACATTACCTTCCCATTGCTTTCAACTTCTTAAAAGCCAAATTACCATCCCAACTATTTATCTTACCAGAATATAAACTTATACATATTCAAGTGCTCAGGCTGTTACCTCAAATCAAGAAACCTTCCTCCTTGCAACAAAAAGTGGTTTAGCATTTAAATATCAATCATCATACTTACTCCAAACAGTAAAAAAAAGGGAATAAATGTAACGTTCATCCATGAGCCAGTCCCAGGGGAACATCCAACAGAAGTCTGTACTAAATACCATAAACTGCACTTCCCCATTTAAAGTCTCAAAATGGCATTAACAGAAGATTGAGCAAAAGTACTCATAAATGTACACATGAAAGGTCACTTCCAAATCTCACTTGTGAATTGCATCAGTTGCTACATCAATTTCACCACAATGTCTCTACTTCAATTAACATTACTAAGTGCAAGTAAAGCCCACAAGGTGTTTTTACAATGTCAGTATTAGGAGAATTTTACTACAAAGCTGACACTAAAGTTTGTATATAACTAGGCTGATGAATACTAAACACCCCAAACATATTCCAAGAATTAGTGGCACAAAAATTAAATAAAGGCAATTCATTTTTACATACTTCTAGGCAAATATTTTGTTGTCTTGCTGGTTTTCTTAAAATTTATTCTAAATCTTATGCCCACTTTTGTAGCGTAGACATTAAATTTTTGTGATAGCACCTATCCCTACAAAAGGCCATAACTAACCAAATTACTTTTCTTCCCCTTGCCTCCTTGTACTGTAGTTTTAATGTGTTTGGTTGAGACTTTTCAATACCACCTTGTTATCCCTTACAAATACAGAGCACAAAGCATTTGTATCAACCAGAATACTGAGTATTAGAGCATTATTGAACAAATATTTTTATATTATATTCCTAATCTGGACAATTTTTTTTTGCACTTCAGTTCTAAAAATGGAAGTGGAATACTGAATTGGGGAGAAAATAGAACACCTATCAGGGAATGGCTGCAAAACCCTGAAACAGTGAAGAAAAATTGCCAGTCTGAAGGTGTCCTCTGAGTTCTATCAGCACAGTCCCCAGTTTTCTTAAATGACTCTGTGCTAGGATACAGAAATAACTTACACAATATTTATGGGGAGAATGAAAAGGAATTCTCATATGACTGACTGCCAGGAAAACCACTAGAAGTGCAAGAGACCATCTAAATGTGCAAAATTTACTGAGAAATAATTTGCAATTAGCACCAAAATGTATCTAGAAAGAGGAAAAATTAAAGCATTTCAATTGCTCAGAGCACAAGGGCAGTAGGAAATTAATCCCAAACAACAGAGGTGGGGGAAAGGGAACACGGGAAACTGAAAATATTCAAAGCTAAGTTAAAGCTTATAAGCAACTTCTAGTTCTACACACTCTAGAAAAGAAAGAATTAACTTAATGCACAGAATGAGACCTGGAGAAAGACATAAGCACAAAACAACACAAGGGTAGAGAAGAGAGAGGACAGGTGAGAAAAATAAACAGAAAACACTACTTTTTAAAAAGCATTTTTCTTCTCCTTGCTGAATATGTAAAAAGGTCATTGAAGAAAAGCAACTGGCAAATTGGAAGAAAAAAGCATAATTCAATTAACAGCATTAAAGAAATCTTAACTGGCAGCATTTGTTTCCTACAAGAAAAATGGAGGTGAAAAATTCAAGACTGTTTATTGTGAATATTATTTACAGAAGAAAAAGCAAAGACAGCATATGCCAGTGGGCTACGAATACATCAGCTGTGTGAACAAACTTAAAGGCCACGTAGCACTTCACCAAGAAACAAGATTGTCTAAAAGGCAGATGAAAAAAAATGAAGCAAGCTACCAGCAGCAAAACTATCAGCTCTAAGGCCATATTTGGCACATCTACAGAAATCTGGTCTAAAATAGACTAATTTCAAATTAACAGATTAATAAAATTTTATTTAAACTAAAACTAATTGCATAAAATAACCATCTACAGAATTACTATGTCAGTAAAGACAATGTTTTCTTCCAACAACCCTGACTAAGAGCAAAAAAAAACCAAGATACAGCTTGCTAGATATTTTACTATATATTTTTCTGGAGTCCATAAAGGATTTTGTTTTGGCATGATGGGAAATTTCATGGTAATTCATGGGGGTTTATAAATATACTGAATACAGCACTGAATAAATATTGATACTGATGGGTAGACTAGTGAAGTCAAACATATGTTAATACTGTCTTAACTCTCAGTATTTACTTATGAAAATTATTTACACCTAGGAAAAGATAACTGGGACAGAGTTGTTTAAAAGTATTTTTTAAAAATGCCACCTTAATATATTGTTTCAGAAAGTGAAACTGGAAAACACACTTTTTAAATCTTACATAGAAAAATGCCACATCTCTGCATTGTACTTTCTGTTGCAGATCTAAACTGAAACACAAGAATAAAAAGAATAAAAGAAAAGCTCAGCTTGCTTGTATGATTTTTAATGTAAAGAAATGTCTTCATAAAGTGATTAACAACTATCAGACACAAAACCAGCAAGTACCCAATACAGCTTAACCAATCTCTCCCACCCTATTCGAGTATTCCAGATCTACTTTATAAAGTGGCTGCCGTAAAGTCAGTGAATGTATCTGATGTACACTGGGAAGCAGAATGACTTGTGGTTGCCTCATAACCATTTTGACACTGTAGCTGGCTTTAAGCAAACCTATTCCATGCCTCAACAACGTGCAAGCTTTACACATACAGCTCATGTTTTAAGTTTTTTAATAAAAATCCTGAGTGCAGAGTAGTTGGTATTAAAGTCTTTGGTGAGCAAGCTACTGTCAAGGAGCACAGCACATTCAACAGAATCACAAACAAAATGAGAGATACATCAGCTTCAAGTTTTACTTCTGTTTAAGGCTTAATCTTCTACTCCCTTATGACTGCTGCAGTTCTGGTCAGGCATGTCCAGCTGCCAAAAGTTCTGCTGAAGAGCAGCATCCCATTTGAAGAGATATGAAAGGGTCCGAGCTATCTTCGAGCCCAGGAGCACTACCGGGCTCACAGGCACGTGTTGCAACTGTTGCAGCCAACAGTCGATGGCCTCGCCTCTCACCTTCACTCCGCATCACCAGCTAAAACAAAGAGTCCAAACAGCACAAGAACTCGGGGCAAAGGAAAACCATCCACGCCTGCAAGATGCCGTTCCGCTACCACATCCTTTTCATCCGGCCCTCGCTTCACGGCCGCTGTCGGCGGAGGGAAGCCACGGACCGAGTAGCGATGGCGGTCACGCTGACGCACCGGGGCGGCTGCCGGTCCACGGGTCCCCCGACGCCCCCCGCAACCCCGGTGTGCGGGCCGGAGCCAGGGGAGACGGGGGCACCGGGCCTCCCCGCAGCCCTGCGGAGCTGCTCGGCCGCTCGAACCGCTACGGAGAAGCGCCAAAGGGCGGGCGGGCGGCGCACGAGGCGCTCCCAGTGCGGTCGGGGCTGAGGCAGCGGAGCCGCGGAGGGCGTGCGGGGGGGACGCGAGCACCGAGGGCGTCCCGCCCGCCCCGCCCGCCCTCGCCTGCCGCGTCCCCCCGTGCCCTTGGCGGAGGCAGCCGCGGGTCTGCAGCGGCGGAAGCGCGATGCACACCCCGACCTTGCCCTCAGGGCGGTGAACGCCCGCGCCCCCGGCCTGGCCCGCCTCACCTGCGTGCCCACCACCACGATCTGCGGCAGCTGGATGATATCGGCCCCCACGGTGTTGAACACGTCCTGCAGCTTGTTAATG
>VXAZ01001316.1:763031-845940 GCA_013399875.1 Gymnorhina tibicen
GGCCCCCGGCAGCCTCTGCGCGCCCGCCGCGCGCAGCGGCGCCGCCGCCGGGCACCATGGGAGTTGTAGGCCTTGGGGGCTGCCGCGCCCTGCTCGGACAGCGCTGGGGACCGCGGGCGTTCGGGGGACACGGCGGGGTCGCTGTGGTCTTGTATCACAAGGCGTTGCCAGGTTTTATTACACAGAATCGCAGAATCAGTGAGGCTGGAAAAGAACTCCGAGGTCATCGGGTCCATCCTGTGACCGAACATCTCCTTGTCAACTAGACCATGGCACTGAGTGCCATATCCAGTCTTTCCTTAAACATCTTCAGGCACGGTGACTCCACCACCTCCCTGGGCAGCCCATTCCAATGCCCAATCACTCTTTCTGTGAAGAAATTCTTCCTAATGTCCAACCTGAGCCTTCCCCGGCACGGTTTAAGACTATGTGCTCTTGTCCTGTCGCTATTACCTGGGACAAGAGCCCGACTCCCCACCTGGCTACAGCCTCCTGTCAGGGAGTTGTAGAGAGTGATAAGGTCATCCCTGAGCCTCCTCTTCTCCAGGCTGAACAGCCCCAGCTCCCTCAGTTGCTCCTCACAGGACTTGTGCTCCAGACCCTTCCCCAGCTCCATTGCCCCCTCCAGGCCCGCTCCCGCAGGTGCCACAGGTATCCCGTGTGGGGCAGGCTGGCCTCGTTCTGCCCAGAGGTATCAGCAAGGAAAGGTTCTGAGTGGCAAATTGCCAAAGCTTGCCAGCATTAGCTGTCACAAAGCCAAGAGAGCAGGAAAAGGAAGCTGCTCGGGTAGGGAAGAGGCATAATGGAGGTCATTTCTGGGGGAGAACAGAACTGGAGATCTGCTCCAACAAACTGCACAGTGAAAAGAATATTCTTCCATTTCTGTTCACATATTGAGAATTGCAACAGACTCGTTTAGAACAGCTATATTTATTCTGTTTGCTTTCTCGTGAGTGTTTTTTGTTTTGCGGTGAGACTCTTGGATAATCATCTGAAATTCTGTAATTCAGATGTGTAATAGTAGGTTAGGCTGAGGTGTCTTAGGAAGTGGGAAACAGATCTAGTACTCAGCTGTGTTATAAAAAGAGATAGGATGAAACCAGAGGATGACTTGTGATGCAAGATCACAACAAATAAGCCGTCTCATCTTCAAATGTCTTTTCTTTGAGTGCATTTTCTGAAAGATAAATTATGAATATGCTAGCACTGAGATAATTCAGACTTTGTTCTTTCTTGTAAGCAGCAGAGTAAAGGGCTTCTGAAAGTTTCAAGTTTTGGATGGCATTAGAATTCTTATTCTTGTTCTATGCAAATTAGTCTTTTCCAGTCTTTATGTCTTGAAACATTCAAATGTCAAAGGAGAGAACAAGGATATATGTTCTTACTTGTACATCTTTTCAACAAAGTTTCTCATTCTTAGCTAAGCAGTTTCACGCTGTTTGTCAGAGGGATAATATTTTGTGATAGAAGCATAGAGATGGCTAAGCAAATTGAAACACTCCAAAATTAGTGTATTCAGCACAGAGAGAAGCAGTTAATGCATGTAAAATTTTGGGAAGAAGGTCCTGAGTGACTGGTGAGGGCTTCTTGTCATACAAACATTATCCAGTGGTTTCACCCGTTAGCTCAGCATCCCGCAGCTGATGGCTCCCAGAGATCATTAATACCAAAAGGCCTTTTGGCATCTGCCTCTCCAGCTTCCAGGACAAAAGGAAATGTTTCCCTGACACAGCAGATAATCTTTTTTAAAGGTTTGCTGTTCCCTGTCTAGGCTGATCTCCTCTCCTTCCTTAAGGGAAGGGAAGGGAAGGGAAGGGAAGGGAAGGGAAGGGAAGGGGCATCTCAGTTGCACAGGACAAGAAGCTGCTGGCTCCCAAAGATAGATAACACCAGTTTATTTCTCTATGTGAAAATCTCTTTTCTCCTACCACTTTTATTTTTCCATATGACCTCATGGACACCACTGTGAAATGGAGAAAGTGAAACCTGGTTTATGTCTTAATTTAGACCAGAAGTGGGACATCTCAGAAAGAATGTAAAACTAGAAGAGGGTCAGAGAGGGACAACAGGGAAAGGTGTGGAACAGCTTCTATATCAAGACAAGTAAGAAAGCCAGGAGCCTTCACTCTACAAAAGAAATGGCACCAGGTAGCAAGGGCCAGAGGTCTGTGTAATCATTAGCAACCTGGAGTGGGTGAAAGAGAATCAGGTTTCTTTACTCTCCCTTCCAATAGGGACATTTTGGGAACATCTAATGGAAGTAAGAGCCAGCTCAGAACCAAAGAAAGACAGTAGCCACTTATGGGTGCTCTGGTGACCCTTTGAGCTCCTTGCCAAAGGATGCTGTAGACAGGAAAAATTTAAATTGATTCAGATGTTGTATGGATTAGTTGTATGGATTAGAAGGAGATGTTGTATGGATTAGAAGGAGAAATGCATTGCTTGCATAAAAATAGCTGTGCAGGGATCAAATCTAGCTGGGGCTGTTTCTGAGCTGACAATGTTTGGAAGCCGGGAGGGCAGCATGCAGAAGCACTGCGTGTGCTCGCCCGTTAGTCTGTCCCAGTATGGCTATTCTTAGAATTTTATCAGTGTAATATTTCAAGGAGCACACAGAGGAAATATCGGTTGCTGAACCAAGTTGAGACAAGCCAGCCTGCCCAGCAGAGATGTTGAAAGGCCTGTCAAGGGCTGGATACACCAATGGAGAAGCACAGCGGAGACAGAGGAAGTGAATTAATGAAGAAATGCAAGAAGAAAGTACTAAAGAAGATATAAAGCTAGGAAACTTCAGAATGCTAAGTTTAACACGTTTTACATTTCTGGCTAAAAAGTGAGAGCCGGAAAGACCTCTGCTATGAAGTGTCATGGTCTGCACCAACTTATAAAATCCAACAGTTACTTCAGCCCAGCTGAGGACTGTGCCAAAGCAATAAATATTTTAACAAGCAACGGTTGTCTGTAGCTTTAACTCTAAATTTCCATGGCTGACTTACACAGTACTGAGCAAGAAACCCAAAGATCTGATAGAGTCAGTAGTAGTCAGAGGGGTTATTTAAGTTAATTGACATGAGGACACAGGAACTGCCACACCAAATGTGACCTGGTATCAATCTACTTCAGGACCTTCCAGCATCAGCCCTCTGGGGAAAATATAAAAATGCAATAATAAGATCTTCTCATTCCAAAACTGTATGTTAAATAATTTTGCTATTGCTGTAAGACCTGAAGTAGACAGTTCAATATTTCTTCTATGTTACTGCAAACTAGATTGCTTTATTTATCATATAATAGGGTTTTTGTCCCATCACACTAAATTCTTGGCTCCAATGACAACCTCTGATGGTAAATTTCGTTATTCAATTATATGAAATGCAAAAAATCAATTTGGTATGAGTTTTATATTTGTCATCTTCTAATTTGTATATAAGCCTCCTTGGTTTTAAGTTTGAAATCAGGAGAACATTTCCAGACTTTCTTCTCCATGATATGAATTTCTTTTTAGTTTTGCATCATCATTTGCTTCCATTTTTCTTAGACAGCTGTCTTTTTTATCGGCATATTGACAGTAATGGACAAGTCATTTCCCATTTAATTCATTTATGCCAGACAAGGAAACCACAAACTAGCACCTCAGCAAAGCGTATTTCCAGACATCCTCTTTTGTCTAGAGAATTATTACAGAAACATATTAAGTATGTAATGTAGCATTTGTGCCTCATACAGTCATACTGCTTTATATTGCAGAAACACCCTTAGCAAAACACTTGTATCAATTATTCCTTACTAGTGTCAACTTTTGGAACCATGCAATACAGCAATTATATGGGTCTGGCAGAGATCAGATTTTATGTGAAGTCAAACTGAATGGTGTTTTTGTATCCTCCAGAGCAACCTCATCACAGATGTAACTGTAACAGTTTCAGCAGACATGTCCACAGTGAACACCATTAGAAGATGAGATAAATAAATTCCTGAAATCCCTTGACAGAATGACCCTTTGTTTGGCTGTTCTACACAGATTTCCCAAGCTGAGCAATTCTAATTCTTTTTTTTTTTTCCCAGAAGCAACAGAAGTCAGAGGTTTGAAATCCATAGTCCAGGAATTCTGCTGAATAGGCAAAGTGAGTTCTCCTACGTGCTTCAGATGACTGTAAGAAATCATAGTGCTGATAGGAATTCCTGAGTATGAGGGACATGTTACCTGTGCTGACACCCAGTCACCGACAAAACAAAGTTATCCTGGGGCAGGGATGCAACTTTGCTGGACAGTATGAACTAAACAATGAGAGTTTCTTATATTTTCTTAATCTGAACACTGGGAAGTTATTTATGAAAATCCATTGGCTATTTGGGGTGTCACACAGCTTCTGTGAAACATGCTTGTGAAACTGAAAGTGGGTTTCAAGTTAAGGGAGGGAAGGGCAGAGGTCGAGAGCCACATGGCAAACACAGCCATACTCATAAATCAGTAACAAAGCCCAAGCACTCCGGCATTTGTAAGACATCAGCTTTTCTGACAAGGCCAACAGAGGTACAAATTTAGGTTGGAGATGAAAGTAATCTCTGTATCCTTCTGGATTCCTGCAGAGCAGTGCTCCCTCCTTGCTCCAGCTGGGGTGGTCACACTTCTCAAAATAATAAACACAACATTTTAACAGTTGCTTCAGTAAAAGATTTTCACCATCCCAGTGGTTTGCAGTTCAATTTTCATGTGAAGACTTCTTCTGTTAAAGGACCAAGGTTTTGGGAGTAAAGGCGATGACCTCCTGTCTGCTATCAAGACAGTAACCTCTATTGCTAAGCAGAAGGCACACTTAGCATTCAACTGAGGCAACATAAGTAGGAAAGAAAAAATCTTACCCCAACCAAACCTTACCTCAACCAAAACTTGCTGGTATTCAGGAGGAACTGAGCTTGTATCTTCTGCTTCTGGATCTAGTAGTTAAATAAGACAATCTCCTGTAGTCTTTTTAAGATAAAATGTTATGCCAAGAGGAGCATTTTTTATTTTTATGATACACATTTTCTTGTGCATGCTGCTTATGATTGGCACAATTTTAAGTTTAAATTGGAAATGTAACAATTGAGCATACGTGATTTACAACATCACACCCTGCTTATAAGACTAATGATAGCAGACACTTCATGTCTCACCTGCCATGCTTCGCTTTGCACGGCAGAAGCATAGGGATGCAGGTCTTTCCGTGTGAAACAGAACTGTAGGATGCACTTCAGCAGCTAAAGAGCATTCAGTTAATAGGACCAGCTTAGTGCTAGTCTGAGATCAAATTCCAAATTGCAACATAGATAAGGCAGGCCTTTTGCAAATGCTGTGTCCCAGAACCTCGGGCTATAAGATTTGGATCTTCTTTGCAAGAAATATTCAAGTAAGATAAAACAGGTAAGGCAGGTAGTTTTACATGCTAGGCAGTACATCTAAACAGAACTCCAATGAAATCTTACCTTCTTCCACCACAAGGTAATAAATTTAATTTCACACTGAGAGAAGCCTTCCCTATTCAGTAGCAGTTGGAGTCTAAAACCCATTTCCCTAAAGCAGGGACGCAAATCTAGAGTTTGGAAAAGTGAGTTGGGCATACGACATTAAAACATATTCAAAAGAGAGCACAAACCTCCACCCTTATTTCCGAACACAAGCTCACAGAGTCAGAGATACAAATTCGGTGTCCAGTGGACCCTAGAGAGAGTTCACTACGTTCTTCACGCAAGAGTGCTGCAACTGCCTGGCTCCCTGACAGGAGTAGGAAGGGGCAGAAGAGAACATGAGGCTACTAGAGGCCAAAGAGAGGGTAATCCCAGATTCTGCTCCCAAGACAATCTCCATTTCTTCAGCCATGTGTTACTTCAATATTACAAATGCATAAATCAAATCCAGAAACCTCTGGAATCTATAAGTTAAATAAGGTAGTATTCAGTAAAATTAATATGAAGATATTTTGGGATCTAGAAACTCGTCTTCTTACCCTGGATTCCCAGTTAAGGATCTATTCCATAAGGAGATGCTTCTGACAGCAGAAGTTTCCTTCATTTAGCAAACAGAAACATATTCAAGTTTGGCAGTTGAAATTGTTAATGAATTTTCTTGATAAGATCCTGATGGCTGGAGGCCATGTCAGCTCTGGCTGGGGCAGGGAGCATGTCCTGCTCATGACAGCAGCACATTGTGCTTTTGAGACAGAAACAGCACCATGCAACACAGTCATGGTGCTCCTCAAGGAACCAAACTCCACAGTGTGCAGTCATGGTGCTCCTCAAGGAACCAAACTCCACAGTGTGCATCCTGACTTACCACGTGAACAGGCTCTGGTGAGGCTAAATATTGCCATGGCTGCCTGGTGCATAGAGCCAAGAAGGCAGGGGGTGAACAGCTCCCAAGTAAAATGGTCACAAATCACAAGTATCCCTCTGCTTGTCCATTAGAGACACCACAGGACCCTCCAGAGCAATTTATTTAAAGCAAACAGGCTCCAAATGCTGTGTTTGCCAAAGGCTGGTCTGCTACTTCTCTCAAGTCAGGAAGTTCATGCAATGCCAAGAACAATTCCGTGGTAATGAGGCCGTGTCGGTCAGGCTCTTTGGGAAAGCCAGAGGAGGCAACGCCTACCACTTCCTCACCAGCCCTGGACTTGATGGGCTCTGGGCAATTTGCTACCACATAGAAATGTCAGTGCTTATTAACCCTGCTGATTTAAAGGAATTAAGTAGGAGCTGCGGTGACGCATTTCCTGTAGTTTGAGTTTTATAATTGTGTTCTCTTATTAAAGAACGTTTTTAGGGTAAATGCTAATATTTTTGTGTCCATGCAGAAGGCATTGCATTGTGCTTAATGAGGAAAATGAGGTTTGGAACAGTTAACCACAGTGCAAAAAAAAAAATCAGAAAAAAAATAGTGGGGAAAGTTACATAAACAGAAAGGGAAGCATTACTCTCTGTGGTTAATCAGTGCTTATTTCAACTACTGATTTGTTTATGGTGTATGCAAAGAGAAGATGTAGAAATGAAACAAAAATTCTTGTATGCAACTCCTTCCAGACAGGAGCCAAGTACTACAGTAACTTTTCCTCTCTCTGTTCAGGGGGAAGTTTTTTTCTGCAACATTGTGCCCTCCTGCAGAAGAATACCAAGAATAAATCAGATACAGTCAAAACAGGTTTAATGTGTGCCAAGGATGGAAATTGGAGGCAACTGTTAAAGGACACATGCAGCTAATTACCTGATCATTTTTTGCTTGGCAGCATCACTAACTCTGTGCATGAGATCATGCTGATCACTTAGTGTTGAGTAATACTGAGAAAGATGTGGGGCTACGCGGAACATTTTCCTTTATTTCTGCACTTTTCTACAGGCATGGCGATGCAGAAGTCCATAAAGCACTCACATAAAGTCCTGGTCACACTCCCATTACAGAAACCTGACCAAACTGTGCAGGATGCAGAGACCACATTTTTTATCTTTCCCACCCAGGATGTCATAGCATTTAACACACCCTTTATAAACTCAGAATACATCTTTCACCAACTTAGCAGTACTTGTGAGTGACCAGCACTTCAGCAAATTAGATACCAGTGTTACAAAACGGGTCCTCGCTGTCACACACAAGAAACACAGCTAAAAGGTTTAATCAGTGAAATGAACAGTAGGTGGACAAAAAAAAAAAGAGTCAACCAGCAATACTTATTTAATGATGCTTTTATTTTACAGGATACAAATTTCTTTTCTTTTTAAGTACTCAACATGAATTAAAGTGCTTAATTTTTACAATTCTCCACCCACCTTAGGATCAAATATACAAATATTACAGAGAATATGTACAATATCTTCAACTTTTTTACATTCATATATTTCTTAACCATAAAAATGATGACTTACATTCGCACAACTTACAATGGCATTTTTATTTCACCTTATTAATATTATTCACTTTATTGCAAAACCAAAACAAATTTACTCCTCTTCCAATTATTTTTTTTAAGAAATGTCTTTGCAATTAAAATCAGAAATGCTTCCATAATGAAGGGAAATTAACATGTATAGCCTGTAATTCTGATGTCAAACATTACAGCTGATACAGCTCCCACTAAAATTAATGTATTAATCTGCCTTAAGGGCTGCAGAATAGAAAATACACTGGTAGAAAAAAAATTATTTCTATTGCAAACTGTTCTCTACTTGCAACAAATTTGGCTTTAAAATACCGGGGCACATAGATGCAAAAATGCTTTGATAGAGTTCCCTCTTTTCTGAATGTTTCCACCATAAATACTTAATGAATCTACGAGGATGAACTATAAACAGAAGTAGGTTGGTGTTATGCAGCGACTGAAAACATGTTTTATTCAAATCTGCTTGAGGATTTTGAGAAAAAACACGTGCTACATTCACTTGTGCTAGGAAGAGGAAGGGGTGAAACAAAATGCCATAGTTGATTCTGGGAAGAAACTTAATCACAAGCTTTCAAAGAAAGCTGATTGAAATGCCTCACTGGAATTAGCGTGTTTGTGGGGGTTTTTGTGTTTGTTTTCATAGGCTGAAATAGTAAACATGCCACAATAGCAGATCTACCTCCATCTTTTTCCTTTTTCTGGAAAGCACACTCAACACAGTCATTATACATTCTATTTTGAATGCAGCACAGTGTATTTTTTGATTGTAAAATACTGCTTGAAAACAAGTTATCTGAATAATAGTCTCAAATATATAAATACACATATATACATATACACACATACATATGCATATGTGTATATACACACACATATGTAATCATTAAATTAATGTTATGTTCTGTTAAAGAAAAAGGATTTAGGAAAAAATCTGACTAGCAGATTAAAACTTCTGTCTGAGGAACATACTTACTACAGCCCCATGGGTCAGAACAAGCTAGATAAATTCCTCAGGCCAACAGGGCCACAGACTAGAGAAAAAAACCCATTGTATTTCATTTCAGATTTCAAATAACAGTAGACCACAGAGACTAAAATGATGACCATTTCGCCTTTGGATTTATCTTAAGGATAGTCAGTTCTGCCACAAAAGTATTTCTCTTCAATCATTTACTTTTGTATATATATTTCCAGCTGTTTACATTCACCCCTTTATCAATTACCTCCAGCTGAAACCCATCTGAAGTTCACTTGAGCTCTGAGTCCAGATGAGAACATGGTATCTCAGCAGCTCCCAAACTGGTGGAAGTTTCATCTTCCACAAGTGTCCTTATAGAATGTAAGGCAGATTCCACGTGAATTTAAATCACTGAAGGTATAATAGCTCCAGCAGGTCTGTGCTAGTTTATAGCAGCTATATGGAAAAAGACCTTTTGTTATTGCTTAGGATTATTTCTACATGGAATGTTTATTTCTTTCCTGAAAGTCTTTCCTTCAGTACGAGAAATAACTACCCTCTGTTAGGCTTATTTAATTTTTCTCAAAATGAAAAGCTGATGACTTTTTATACTAGCTATGTGGTGATGAACCCAAACAACCTGTCAAGTGTTTCCACATCTTTCCCACTTGTCGGTTTTATTTTTCTCTCTAATATATGTATTTTTCTTCCTTCTGACTCCACTTGGAAGTCTCTAGACTTCTATAATCTCACCTAAATTTTACTTAGGTAGTAGTGTATTTACTCTATATTTAATCAGTGCCTTGCCTTCATCCATAATTTAAAAACATGAATAAAAATCCTCTTTTCTATGAAAGGGAGTTAGAATCTTTGAGGAGATTTATAAAGCACTTTGAGATGGTTTTGCATAAAAAGGTGCTACTTTATATACATACAATTACAGTGGTTTAATATTCTACTCCAAATAGAAGAGAATGTTTTGTACTCTCAATATCTATTTTGCACATATAAGTTAAATATATTTTGGAATAAACAAAACTACTCAGCATAAAGGGATTTGAAAATACTACGTGATACAGGTTTTATAGCAGCTCTTCAAACAAGCAGGAGTACCTGGTACCAAAAGAAAATTTTTAGAGGGTCTGGAGGAATGGTACAGACATGCAGATATCATGATACACTATTTTACCATGGTAGGGGGAAAAATAAGTAATTTCAAAAAATATATTACTATGATCCAAAAATATTAATGATAAAATTGTCTTGTTCTGGTTGAACACAGATAAAACTGCTAAAATAACTTTTGATCTGCTTTAAATCGCACAGAAGATTGATCACTTTTAAAGTGAGAAACAAGCATTTCTTGAACACAAGAGTTGCAAAACTTAAATAATTCAGCAGAACCATTCACATGCATTCATGCATTATGAATGAATGCTTAGTTACAGTTTATTCCTTACACACAGAGCTTTATGCTCACAAATTTAATGCCTTTTTTCTTTTCCTTGAAGAATTTAAGAATTTAGTTCAAACAGGAACAGCTTCTACCTTGTTAGGATGATGGTTTTAATTTCACTGCTTTGGTCATAGTTCTTAAGCAACAGCAGCTACGACTTTGTTCCTCTGCAATCATAATTTACAATTTAAAGTTAAAGTTTGGGATGCTGTAGGAGGGCTTGTCTGTGGAGAATGAAGACAACAGCGTGGTTAAATTTAGAAGCAATTTCTCCATCTTCTGATGTCCTTTAATATTGATAATGCATACTTTTCACACAAAACACGCGCAGAACCGTGTATTTGAGTGCCAACACTTCGGACTCAGAACAATTCTAACCAAGCAATTGATTATGAGAACATGAAATGGGTTTCACTAGGGTAAATAAAATATCCTGTGCTATATAAAATTTAATGGCCAAGAGCAAACGTGAAATTCCCAGTGCTAACTTCATTTCAAATTGCTTATGCCCAAATGCAAGGCTTCATCTGGGAGATGCCGCAGCCATTCAAGTAGCTTCAGCTACTCAACACCACTATAACAATAAGGCAGCACAGAAACTGCTACTTTTAATCATTTAACTGGAACGGGGCTTCCTACCTGGCTTAGAATTCAGTTTGCAGGAGCTTAGAAAACAGAATGTACTACACAGCACCAAGTTGGGTAGGATGTTGACCTGCTGGAGGGCAGGAAGGCTCTGCAGTGAGATCCAGACAGGCTGGATCAATGAGGCAAGCCAGCTCTGTGAGGTTCCACAAGGCCAAGTGCTGGGTCCTGCATCGGGGTCAAAACAACCCCCTGCAGCCCTACAGGCTTGGGGAAGAAAGGCTGGAAAGCTGCCTGGTGGAAAAGGACCTGGGATTGCTTGGTGACAGCAGCTGAACATGAGCCAGTGTGTGCCCAGGTGGGCAAGAAGGCCAAGGGTGTCCTGGCCTGTACCAGCAATAGGGTGGCCAGCAGGACCAGGGCAGTGACTGTACCCCTGTACTTGGCACGGGTGAGGCTGCACCAACTTCTGGGACATGAAAGACTTCACAGGAAGGACATGGGAGTGCTGGAGTGGGCCCAGAGAAGAGCAACAGAGTCGGTGAAGGGTCTGGAGCACAAGTCCTGTGAGGAGGCTGAGGGAGCTGGGGGTGTTTAGCCTCGAGAAAAGGAGTCTCAGGAGGGACCTTATTGTTCTCTACAACTCCCTGAAAGCAAATGATGGCGAGGAGGGAATCGGTCTCTTCTCCTAAGAAACAAGCAATAGAACAAGAGGAAACGGCCTCAAGTTGTGCCAGGGAAGGTTTAGATTGGATTTTAGAAAATATTTCATCACCAAAAGGGAGGTCAAGCATTGGACCAGGCCAGCTAGGGAAAGGGTTGAGTCACCATCCCCGAAGGTATTTAAAAGATGTGTAAATGTGGCACTTAGGAACATGGTTTAGTGGCGGACTTGGCAGTGCTGGGCAATGGTTGGACCCAGTGATCTAAGAGGCCTTTTCCAACCTAACTGATTCTATCACTACAGTCACACCATCGTATTTTCAGTATAGCTCAGTCCTTCCTATCTGAGAACTCCTTTAAAGCAACTTCTTCCTTTACAGTCAACAACTTGACCACGGGAAACTGTTTTGATACATTGGGAGGTGGTAAGACAACTCTCCATATCCCACAATTGCACTTGAGGCTCTTGTAGAAGATACCCACTTTTGGGAGATGGCCATGAAGGAAAGATAGCTACCAAGAGTTCTGCTTGCTTACCTGAATGTTCCCCCATCCCTTGCCAAGGTATATGCAAGATGTATTAGCTAGGGAGACCCTTGGCAAAGATCTGATGGTACTCACCAACATGAATCAAAACAGGCTTCAGCTGCCCATTGCTAAAGGTAAACACAGCTGCCAGTAGAAGTAACTTAAAATCTCTAACAGAATTACAGAAGAGCTTGCACATCAGATAGAAGTAATACTAGGGTTATATCCAGAATAATCTGGACACAAGGAGCACCCAAGGAAGAGAATTCAGAACCGACATGCACCAAGTCAGCTGGAGAGTTAGTACTCTACCATACCATGTCCTGATCATTATTAACACTGGTGTAAAGCTGTGGAATCTAAAGGCTGTGGTAGATCTTGGATCTGTGCAGGTGAGAGCAAAATCCATCACACTAACATTAAGTTACACGACATTCTTATGAAGGCGTGATGGACACTGCACGCTCATGTATGCTTGACACTACAAACAGCTATTAATCCCGTGCTAAATGCAAAATGACTTGGGTTTTTTTTCCCTATAGTGTTGCAGAAAGAGTAAAGCAGGTGTAGGAGTTCAGTGAATAGTTTGTTTGACAAACTCATAAAAAACCAGCAATTTAAATGTGTCATCATCTTACTAACAAAATTGAACCTGAGCTCTTCAGCTTGACATGATTTAAAACACAGATTGCAGATTTATTGAGAAGTAAGACTCCTGAATGTTCTTATGACAAGTTGATTGTAGAAGTTACGTATTTTCCTTCCTTTAAGAGTTTAAAAAAAGGAAAGACAGCAATGATTTCAATTGATAGTCAATCAGTACCTCTGAGTTTGCCATATTTCATTCAAGGATATTACAGTAAAAATTTTAGGGAGGTCATTTGCCTCTATGTATAAAAACCCTAATAGGAATGGAAGTTCATAAGGAACTTTATACTGTAAAGCCAGTGAGTTCTAATACCCAGAAGCAGTAAACAAATAATGTTAGTTAATAAAATTTCATATTTGCAAGCTCAGACTTCGTACTAATTTGTTATAAAGCAGGCTCCACTTTAAAACTATAATCCGTGAAGATTGTTGTCATAAATAAGCATTACAATACCTAATCTTCTACAAAAATTTAAAAACTTAGGTTCAAAATGTTTTGTTCCAATAACCATAATAGCAAAAAGACACGTTCCCAAAGGGTTACTAGAATCTGTTGCTTTTCTCAAACCACATACTGCATTTGAGCAACAAACTACTGCACTCTTAAAAGCTAACTGATAGGACACTGAAGAAAAGCCACTACTTGTTTAAACACAACTGGAACTCATTTGTCCATTGCATGCCACTTACATTACTGCTAATTTTTTGATGCATAAAAGTATCAAGATCATTAAGTGTCAGCTATTAAAACAAATCACTGAACAGTATTTTTCAATTTAGGACTGTGTTTAATTTCAAATAGAAAACATGCTTTTTTTTTAAAATAAATTATTCACTAATAAGAACCCAGTATCATGAAATCAAAGCAATAATCAAGTATTTTACATTTTTAATACTGTACATATATTATATATAGTTTTCTCATATTTTAGGTATTTATTTCTAGATTGAAAATCATTAGATTGTTTCCTTGATAAATTGAAACCTTAAAAGCCAATATACCTGTGAAAGCAATTTGCATTACTTTAATTAAAAAGATATAAGTGACTATGACATATGTACAGAACTGTGGAAATCAATCTATAAACTACATACATTAAACCAAACTGTCCCTGCATATTTAAGTACAGATCTATTTTGGCAATGTGGAGGTATATCTTTTATCCTGTTGCAAGTCCTAACATGTAAGTAGGAAGCTTCAAATATTTGCATTCTTAATGAAGGTAGCAAATGTTAACTGAAGAGCAACTGGATTAAAAAAAAATAAATTGCTTTACAACAAACAAGTAGTACAGTAAAGTTAGTAAGTATTTTTAATAGCATTCACATTTTTTTAAAAAGTCTCTGAAATGGACCTGTACATCACTTTTATTGACAGAACATAAATATAAGAAAAAGATCCCTAAAAAGACCAGAATTTTTTCCCAAACATAAAGTGCCAAGATGTGTATGGTAGTAAGTTTCTTTTTCTTTTTTTTTTTCCTTTTTTTTTTCCTTGATTGAGCAAAGAAAGGTTAACATAAAGGTTAACCACAATTTCAATTGAAATCTTTTAAAAATGCCATGTGTTCTTGAGCTTCAGCATTCAGATCTTTTAGAAGATTCAGGCTGCTCTTCTAAATTCACTTGCAGTTCATTTTGACATTCTGGTGTCTCACCTTTGACAGCTAAATGGATAACTTTTAGCCACTTCTGTTTCAGTTCCTCATTGTCTGCAGCAAAGCTGTGCACAGACTTGGACTGGGTCAGTTTGAAGCTGTGGGGGAGGTCAGCACTTTTTGGAGTGTCATCCACTGTATAGCCCAGAAGAGGAATTGTAGCCAGAGCTTTAACATCCTGGGAAGAAGAAGTTCTTTATTAAGAGCAGTCAACTAATTGCCCATTACCTCTCATTTGCTGTACAGGCTGGTGAAAACACTTGGATCTTTCCCAAGCTACTTGACATCTCTTCCTCAAAAATCATGGACAATAATTACTAAAATAGTTTCCGTTTCCTCTCTACATACCTGTGGAGCACCGTACATGTAGAGCACAAGGGCCTCCTGTTTGGGTATGACACACCATGCTTTCTGCCAGGGCTTGGACTTCTCCATGTACTGCAGAAAGCTGCATATGACACTGTTTCCAGAGACTTCTGCAGATTCAATCTAGGAGATAGTATAAAGCATAAAAAGGAAAATAAACTTTCCTTCAATAAAGACTAAAAACAGAAAGAACAGAAAAGCAGGAAGTTTATCACCATTCATCAAATCTTGGATAGTATCTGCAAAAGAGCTTCAGGAAATACCCAAAAAAGATCATGAAGGACTGGATTTATGGAGAATATATTTATATATTGAACACATACAATCACAACACAATTCCCTCAGCATGTGTAATAATCTGTTCCTTTTTTCATCAGTAATTTTGGATTATAGACTTCTATATCACTCCAGTTTTCATTTTGCCACCACAACCAGCCTTTCTCTGTGTCTGAGCACCTAAAACAACGCCTGTTTTCCAAAATAACACCATGTTAGGCACTGAAGTGCCACTAACCATTCAACATGACAGCTTATCTATTTTGGCAGTCAAAATATTATGACAGAATCAAACTCAAATACATTTCTAAGAATCACATAATCACACAAGCACTAATCCTAGAGAAAAGATTAGATTACTTAAAATCTGTAGACAGAGTAACACATGACTCAAGTTAAATAGTGAACCTGAGATGATAAGAAATAACACAAAATGATTATGTGTTAAAATTTCCCTTTATCTTGACTTTTCAGATGCCAAAAGCTGAGGGCAACCTGACAACTTAAAGATCCATTTGATTCACTGATAAAAAACAGTATCTTGCTACTCAGACTCTGAAGAGCAAATTTCTCCCCCATCCTCCTCATTTCTATCCTCAGCTCTTTCAGTCGGGGTATGTATTTTCAAGAATCACTGTGGTAGCAGTGGGGTTTGTTGCTATGAAAGCTTAAGTGCAGAAGAAGAAAACTGAAAATTTATAAGGAAAGGTTATATTTTGTCACAGGAGCTGATGTCATTGAAAGAAGAAAACAAGTTCTAAGGTTCATAATTACCTTTAAAAAAATGAAAAGTTGCAAGAAACAAAGCAGTTTTGCAAAGGTGAGTGCTGAAACTCAAATCTACGGAATGGGATGAAATTGAGCCAAATACTTTTTATTTCTCAAGGAGGAAATAGACCCTATGAGAATGCTACCATTTTTCACCTACTGATGAGCCAAAATGATTGCAGCTATACCTACATAGCATTCTTGAATGGCATACCTCCAAGATGCCCTTCCTCTTCTTTTCTTCACTGTCTGTACAACCAATTATAACATGATAGCAGTCCTTACAGACTTTGTTCAATTTATTTCCATCATATTCCAGATGTGCTTTGTAATCAGAACATTTCCAGCAAACCACCTTAGAAAAAAAAAAAAACATATAAAATTTAAGTGTTTATAGAAGTTTATTAAACTATAAATAAAAATTAGTGTTTTTCTATTTCGTAGTAAATTTTTTTAATTATACAGAACAAGATAACATCTTTATAACATGTCAACAATAACTTACTTGAAAATAATGGTTTTCCAAATTTGTGCCACTACTACTTAACTAGGAGTGCTTCTTCCTATTTACCTAGTAGAAATTTTGTACTTTGCATAAAATCACATTAGACTTTTAATTATATCTGTAGTTTAAAGTTAGGTATAGAATCAGAATATAGGACAAGCCATGCTGGCAGTTTCTTCACATGCCAATCTGACATTTACCAACAAGGTACATTTACCAACTGGTTTTCTATGTAACCTCAGAAATGAGGTCAAGTGAATGAATGAAGCCTACAATTGAGATGACCTTTTAACGATAAAAATCTGATAAAATTATAAATGGCTACTTTTTAAACTTGTTAGTAAATATTAGCATGTTTAAATGTACATATAGCTATATATAAAATTTACAATTTTAAAATCCAGTCATAAATACACAGAATAAATAAGGCAATATCATGCTGATTTTCCCTGATTTTTCTTTTCAGTATATATATAACTGAAATGCAAGAGAGAGCTCAGAGTTGTTTCATTAGAAATGTTTTTCCACAGAATTCTTCTTTCACATGAAAAAAGATGCCCTGAATAAAAAAACATGAGTGTAGTTATTTCAAGAAAGAAAGGTAGATAAGTGGACTTGAACCACTAAAACATCTGAACAAAGCTTTATTGTGGTCCAAGGCTTTGCAGTACTAATCTAGATCACCACCTTCAGCTTGTAGCTCTAGACAATGCTAGTTAAGCATTCCAAATTAGTCACTGCTAGAAAGCCACCATTGCTGGCCCGAATTAACTCCCAAGAAAAAGTGTTTTGAAATTATAGTGCAAGGACAAGGTGTGGTTTTAACATTAACAGAATTTTAAGACAGAAAGATCTGGGGGGGAAACCCTCATATGACAACTGTGCAGTCAGTAATTCACAGCTTCTGAAAAAGTCTCTAGTGTCCTGCAAAGCACAAACGCAGCATTATGAATGCAGCAAGCCCTCATACCACATAAAAACATTAGAAAAAAATCACACCAGACACCCTGCGCCACAAATGTTAAACCTGAGCTTGTACTACCATCTGGTGGAGAAAGGCAGAGCTGCTGGGTGGCAAGAGAAGAAAGCACAGCCAGTATGTTTGTTCTTCTTTTGTTAACTCCTGAGAACTGTCAAATCATGCTACCAGTGTTGGATAGTTGCTCTCAAGTTGGGTATGTTACTGCAGCATCCCCCACGGAGAGCAGCAGCAATACTCTCTCCCCACCCTCACATTCCCTCCTTCCCTGGTGCTTTGCATATGTTCACACAGTTACACACTGAACCCAGCTGGGAACAGCTCCAAGTTAACCTAATGAAAAACTGCAGGGTTTCATGGTCTTCTGGTGGAGACAGCCAGCACTGCCTGAAATAATGCTGGATTATGCCATCTTAATATGGTCTTGAAACTCTTCATATTAGCAGAGGTCTCTCAAAACTAACCGTATACTATGTGCAGGGCCTTGGGACATTTTACACAAATGTACACTGCTCCTAATGACTTCCAAATTCACCGTGCCAACTAAAGCAGGCAGGGGGTCCTTGGTGGTATGCAGAGCTGCTTCTTTCAGCTAAAAGTGCAGCAACAAACTCCACAGCACTGGCACGGGCTGCCCAGAGAAGCTGTGGATGCCCCATCCCTGCAGGTGTTCAAGGCCAGGGTGGATGTGACTCTGGTCTAGGGGAAGGTGGCCCTGCCCACAGCAGCGGGGTTGGGACTAAACGATGTTCAAGGTCCCTTCCAACCCAAGACATTCTATGATTCTATGATGACAAGGAGCCTTGAGAAGCCAAGCAGGTGCTTGGAGAGACCTTCCCAGGCCTGCTGAGCAGCTACAGGCACTGGGGTTTGCACTTACGTGTCCACATGCTCGGCAGTGGTGCCTCCTCCTTGTCAGTGCGTTGAAGGGTTCCTTGCATTTCATGCACATGGTTACTTCATTGTCCCGGATCCACCTCGGCGCTCTCTTCCCAAGCTCAGCATTCTGAAGGCAGGGCAGGAGGAGGATGAAAGAATTAAAAAAGCTAGTAAAAAAATTGCACAGTATTTGAAATAGGGAAAATAATTACTCTCTTCCTCTGGAAAGGAAATTACAAAACATAGGCTCAAGATGCATTTTGAAATCTATAAAAGAAATAACAAAGAACCCAGTCAAAAATCATGAGGCATCACTGAAAGGGTGCTCTGTTACATGTTTCAAGAAAGAAAGAGGCTGGTTTACAAGATTTGGCATTATGAAGAAAAACAATTATCAACAAGATGACTGCTTTGTAATTACTCTGCTATAAGAATTATGAGCTTGAAAACAAAGTTTCTGCCAAACTTCTTCCACTTATTGAAGAGCACAATGGGTATTAAGAAGGTTACAAAGGAATAACAGCAGCTTACAGAGACTTCAACAGGCATGTCTTCATATTCTTTAGCAATGGCATTTCTGAAAGTTTCGTTCCTCTGCTGAAAAGCTTCAATAGTACTCTGAAGTGCCTAAGGAAACAGTGGAGAAATTCCTCAGACATGGTAAAATTTAAAACAGACTCTGCATTCTGACCACTTATTGATTAGCAGAGAGAAGGTACGGACAGAAAACATGAATATTACTTTTCTGATTGCTTCAGTGAAAAAGTGTTTTAGAAAATAAAGAATGTAGATGAATTTACCTTTATCCATTCTTCTTTATCCTGTTCAGAACTAAAAGAAATATTTGACACATTAGTTTGAGACTAGTTCAGGAAACATTATCCCACTATCAACAACTTCTTGCAAAAGCCAAGTAACTCTGCAGTAATTCTCAAGAATTTAAACAATACTAATTGTTAACTGTCCAACTTAAAAAAAACCCGAACAAACAAACCAAACCAGAAGATGAAAGTTAGAAACATGAGAATTAACAGTTCAGTGTATCTGGCTCTCCAAAAGTGGCCTCCTCTTTGGATAATGTGTTGGGAAAAAAACCCTGCTGCACCATGTAATACCAGTCATACAAAATTTAATTTTTCTGTGGGTTTCTCTGAAGGATGCAAAAGAGAACCTTTACAACATCTCAATTAAAACAGCTCCCCACGTGTTGGTTTGCAGTATTAGCAAAACTTTTAAGCAAGCAGAATCCTAAACAACTGTTTGCCCTTCCCACATACCCTCTGCACATGAGGAAGAAGAAACCTGTCCAAGCAGTCAAAATCATTCTTCCTACCTGCTTGGAGTAAAACCCAAAAGCTGAGCTGTTAAGCATAGTACCTGACCAGCAACCTTCGAAAGAAATAATCTACCAGCTGTTTAAAAACAGTAATTGAAAATGTACTCCAATAGTAGCTTGAAAAATAAATATAAGCCTACTAGTAAAGAATACCCCAAGAGTAAATGAAAAATTATTACAGTGTTAATACAAGCTCATGAATTAAGGACATTAAAACATGAGTAGTACATACACTACTCATACATTAATACAGATTTTTCTAATATAATTGAATAAGAGCTTGTTGGTATTTATTCCTTCATAATTTTGTACATACTTTAATGCATTCTAACAATGATCAAAAAACAAAGCAGAAGATGAAAATCTGTGCTTCTCACACCTAAAATAAACTAATGCAATAAACTTTGTCCTACTGGTAATGTAGGAAAGTTAACAAAATAAACTTAGTTTGTTGTATCAATTTTCTTCCAATTAAAACATGCCTCAGAAATGGTATAGCAAGATGCCACCTTTCACCATTGAAATGGGTATATGGCGTAACAATTTGCATAATTCTTAGCAAGATATCATACAGCAATTTACAGTAGATGTGACTGCTAGCCAAAAATACGTGCCAGAAGTCTTGCAGATCTTAGTGGAAAGCTTTTCTTGTGTCATTTTTCAAAATATATATTTAATTTCAAATTGAATGAAAGCATAGGTAAATAGCTGTTATCTTTGCACATTCACCGCTATAACTCTCATTAAATATTACAGGTTTTCCATAAAGGAAAGTAGCTTGCAAGTTCACTGGCTATCAAGCTATGGTTTGTCCTCAAATATATTGTGCCAACACAGAACTGGACCCACCATGGACATTTTCCTGCTTATTTAATCTTCCCCTCTCTGCAATGAAATCCCGACTACTAAGGATGGGATTTTTAAGCAGGCCCAAAAGGGGAGGAGGAGCATCTCACTTTATTTGAGTCTAGACAGGGAAGATTTAGTCTAGGCAATGCAAAAAGGTAAGGGGAGGGTAACTCAGCAAAAGGAGGATACAAGTACTAGTAAGGAAAGCAGAAAAAGTGCCAGTCACAAGAGTGCAGCTGGAGGAGAAGGACCCAAGAACTAAAAGGAGAGCTTGCCTTCCAGGAGGAGGTTGATACTTGGGACTGGAAGAAAACAAGTAGATGGGAAATGGGCCTGAGCAACAGAGGAAAGCTGATGCCCACCTACTGCTTCAAAAAACTCTGTTCTGTGGAGATAAACCCAGCGGGGAGGAGAGCTTTGTTGGCGGGACCTGCCCTGAGGTGAACAGACTCACTGGTTCCAAGGCAGCTCTGTGTCCTAGACACACTAGGTGTCCTAAAACACTCCAGTCAGACAGGCTGCCTGGCACTGCTCTCGATTTCCCAGCCAGCCCATTCACAGCTCTCTTGGCATTTCTGCAAAGTTAGGCAATGTGCTATGCCTCCTAGATGCATCTTCTACTCAGAGAGATTCTTGGACTGACTATTTACGGGTTTTTGGCAGCTTAGGCTATTTTCAAAGCACAAATATTACGACGAAATCCACTGCATCGTTCTTCAAATCTGTTAATCCACTCTTCTGTGTGCATATATTTGATCTCAAGAAACTGGCTAAAAAGACTGCTTACCTGGCCTGCAACTCCAGTGTCCGCTCCTTTCCAGACACTTGGAAAGTGTGTGGGTATTCTTCATTATGAGTTTCTATGATCTTCATGCCATCTATGCCAACTCTGGTTCGAACGGAGAACTTTGATCCTACCAAGCTGAATTTGGGGACGCAGTAGAGCAACATATTGTTAAACTGGGGAGAAAAATAAACACGTGGTTTTGCACTAAGAAAAACACAGAGAAAGCCACAGTTTGTCCACTGAGAGCTGGACAACATCACAAAGCTAGACTTGGTGGATGAGAAAGCAGGTTCACTCCTGATCAGTTGATACATGAGAAGACCAAAGCTCTAATGCCAGACAACTTCTCTTTCTTATTTCTTTAGAAATAGGATTCAAGGACCACTTCAGTGAATGTAAGAATAATTATTCTGTATATGCAGCAGTCTTCATAGCATTTATTATCAAATTATACTCAGACAAGATATTCTCTACCAGTGTAAAGCTTTTTAACAAAGCCCCCATTCTTATGCCCCAATTCTGCAAAACCTACTGTAAACTGTAGAATAAGGACTCTTTCCTTCAGTGTATACATTTTTATTTTTCCTGTATCAAAATAATTTGGTTTTGTACAAGCTGTAACTAATGTTATTTGAAGACATTATTTGTCTTTTCTCCAAGACAAAAGAACATTTCTTAAAGTTTTTATTCCCTGAAACCCTCCATATCACAGGGGGAAAAAATAATACACGAGAAGGACAAAGATATATTCCTTTATTAAAGTTAGAACTTTAAATAATGTTTAAATGTCTAAAGCCCCAGCCTAGAAGCACAGTTATTAAATCAGATCTAAAGTGTTTAATTTTCTCACATTTTTCCTCCTCTCATTTTTCTCAAAATTAATTATTGAAAAGAAAAACTCACTTCAGTTAAATCCTATTTCATAGAAATCCTGACTAGACTACTGCCTAGTCTGTATCACAGACACAGCACATTTGAGCTTGTCACCTCTCATATAAGGGAACATCATTTAAATCAGCTGTCTAGCCCCAACAGAGGTCTTACTATTCAATGATGTTTGAATGATGCCTTGGGTTTTAACTTTTATATTTTTCAAATCCTGTACTGCCTAGTGTGTAACTCTGAATTTTTGTGTGGCCTGTTAAATTCTGTTCTCTCATGCTGGTTAGAAATAATAAACCTCTCTAGGTTTGCACTTCAAGGACACCTTGATTGTCCCAGGCCCCAAACTGTGTAACCTAAAAGCCTCTGAAGAGGAGGGGCAAACCTGGGGTAATTACATCATTAACTGAAATTATAATTGGAGAATTAACCCTGATATGCAAATGGATCAAACTTATAAAAGTGTGACGAACCCGTGACCCAGAGTCCGTCTTGGGTGGAGTCCCTCGTAGGCTTTACGCTGCCCAGGGTGTACCTTTGAAGGCCCTTCAATTACCCATTTTTACTCTCTTATTCTTGTCTAGCCTCTGTTTTCAGATAGCCACTTCAAGGCATCGTGAAGCACAGATAAGCAGGAGCTGTGCCTCAACATCCCGTCACTGCCCTTTATCAACCAGAGGGTGGGCCATGACAGAGGCCCGTGAGCAAAAATGTACCAGCAATTTTCAATGCCTGGGAAGCAACAAAGTGCACCACACCTTTTCCAAGGCAGCTGTAAGGGAGCATGGCTGTACTTTCTGAATTCCTGCTGAGAGGATGACCGGCCACAATATAAAGCTCCCACAGAGCCACGAGACTTACTTACTGGGACCTCAACACGCAATGTATCAGGACAAAGATCCTAAGCTTTTACATTTCAGTTTAATGAGAATTTCGAAGTTCTCATGCTCTAGGGCCTGCATCTGTCATGAGCAGCCACCATCCTCACCAGGAACAGATACCGCTCTTGAGCAGACGTGTTGCGAGCAGCGAGTTTAAGGATCTGTCCTTCTTTTATCAGCTCGTTTGAAGGGTTCACGATGTCTTCCTCTTCTCCCAGCATCTCGTATATCTCTAGCAACTTCTTTAGATTCTCCTTTACAGTGAAAATATAGTTAAAAAGCTTATTAATTGAAAGCACAGATCTTGATGCATGTTTAAATTAAGTGATGGGACCATGCGTAAATCTGGGGACTCTTAGCTTTGAAAAACATATTTATACCCAGTATGTCTGGCCTGACTGATTAACTTAGTTGGTAAAGAAAGAAGTACTTTTAGAAATGTTATATCCTTGGTAATTTTTAAAATGCAGTTACACATAGAGTCTGCATTATTTCTGGCCCAAAACAACTCCCATTTCAATTAAGTTCCTATCATCCCAGCCCAATCTGGCAGAGAAACAGCCACTGCTCTTTACAAACATTATCCCACTCTGACAGAAACAGATGAAAGAAGGTTAAAAGTTCAGTGCAGTATCAGTGATTTGAGCCAGGAGAAGAACTAAGTCTGTCCCATTTTCCACTTAAGAGAATTAGTTGCAATGACAGATTTTGTCTATCATTTCCAGGAGCTGTATAAATACATTAAGTAGGAACAATCACTTTGACCCATGAAACAAATTCTTGCCATTTTAGGGAAGATTTGCAATTTGCTCTCCTAGCTTCACCAAATACTGAAATATAATATATTGAAAAGTGATCAGAAAACAAGGATCATTTACCATCTTTCTTATTGCACTATTCGAGTGACTTGCTGCAGTGGATATAATTTCCAGGGATTCTAGACAGAAGAAAAAGAAAATAAGTAAAACCAAAAAGTTGCATTTTCACATATTTATATACTACAGAGTGGGGAAAAAAAGGGCGGGGGGGAAATTCTACAAAAATGTTTGTTGTTTTTATGCAAATTACAACGTACAATAAATTTATTCAGTTAGCAATAAAAAGAAAACAAGGTAAAGTGGAAAGCATAAAAAAGTCAGCTACCAAATAGAAATTATAATAAGGAAAGATCAGAAGAGAATTATTGCAGATTACTGTAGCACTTCAACACTTAGAGTCACATTTTTCTGTGACAAGAACAGTCATGGTTCTCTCCCTCCTTTTCTCAAAGTAATTCAGAAAGTCAAACTGTATTTTCCAGTTAAAACATCTCATCTTACAAGTGTTTATTGGGTTGGTACTAAAAATGAAATATTTAAAAGAATTATCTGGCAAGAGATTTTGAACACTCCATGCAAATACCTTGAACTGTTCTTGTATAAATGTGGGCTGTGCTTTTTCCCTGCAGAAGCTTAAAAATACAAGGAGTCTAACTTCAATTTTTTACAAATAGCAATCACACATTCCAAATGTGCACAAAGCAAACCAAAATGCCAACAAAACAACAGAAAAAAAAAAGAAAAAGAAAAGCCACCACAAGCCCTGATCATCTGCAAAGCAAACAAATCAAAACCTGTGCACTATTTCAAAACTAAAGCAAAACTTATGTGCTCCAAGAGAATACTAAAGGCTTCATGATTTTTAAATTAACTTCAATTCAATTAAATTCAATTCAAACAGATTTTTTTTCAAAGAATCTTATTATTCCACTATCTAGAAATTCTATCATTCTTTTCATGGGTAATTCTTCACTTGATCTTTCCTGACAATGTCTTCAATTTACAGTATCCTCTTACTAATATCTTATTACAGCTCCTTTAGTGGCCTGAAGATATTTACTTTCAGCATCTTTCCAGTCTAGGGAATCCTGAGGCAATTTCCTTAGGTAGTCCTTTAGAAGCATCTCGTAGCGTGGAATGCGTTGGACTGGTTCTAGCATGTGATGTTGCAATGTCAAATTTCCACACACTTTTTCCTTCTAAAAAATTGTAAACATATTTCAATGAAGCAGGCAAGAATGTCATTACACTATCGTAAAATAAAAGTTATGATTGATGAAACATAAACAATGTATTTTGTGCATGATAGACCTTCTGAAAGAAAACAACTATTTTACCAAATCAGATAATCAGAAAATCTTCCCAACTGTAAAAACTTTTCTAAGTACTTGACAGTTTTACCAAAAAGTCTTATCAAAAAAAAAAATCTTTTCAACTCCAGTGTATTTTAAATTAGGTTTGTAATAACAGACAAGGGAAATACTTCTGAATTAATAAGAACAGTTCATGACCACATATTACAAACAATCACTTAAATGGGCTACAGAGGTATATTTTACCTATCAGAGAAGAGAATGCTTTCTTTGAGTTTCATTTACAATGTCAGCTCCCTCAGCAGTGTCCCTCCCTCATATTTTAAGATGTATATTCATTTCCATAATCTTAGATGCAATTAGATTAGAAAAACAAAAATTACATTAAAACACACCTTGTTTTCTTCCCTGGCTTACAACCACAAGACCCCACAAAGAAGTAAAATTTAAGTGGAAATACTTTATCCTGTTTCTAAGTGCTCAGACTGCAGGACCCACACCTGCCGATTCCCAGAGACACCCACAGGGAGCACCAGAGGGTGCGAAACGAGCCTTTGGAAAGGACTGGTATCCCTGGGCTCTGAAGCTTTCTGTGCTCGGCATTTCTGTGAGCAGACACGGTATTTACAGATACAGCGCAGGGATCTAGAGTTGGACTGCTATGTCACTTCATCCTACAACGGTATTTACTTCTGGTATTTACAACAAAATGCACTAATTTTTTTTAGTCTTCAGATGTTTCAGTCTCTCTAATTTGCTCCTCTATTTTGCAGGAGAAAAATCTGGATTTTTGTTGGTGGGTTGTGCACATATGCAGGAAGGAGAAGGGAAAAATGCAGTGTGAAGTGGATAAAAACAACAACCTTAATTCTAAGGGATTTGGTATTTAATTTTCTCTTTAATCCTTTTTTCATCCACAAACCTATGTATTTTTATATATTACTTGTATTACTTGAGGATCTACATTATTCTCCCCATTACCTGAATGTCCTGAATAATGAATTTGAACTGAGGTGACCGTTCAGTCCATGTTTTCACCAATTCCATTGCATTGTCAAAATTCTTCACGTACTCTCCGTACATCTTGAGGAAAGGAGCCAGCTTTTGCAGAATATCTCCAATCCTAGGGGTGGTAGTCCTGCAAAGTAAGAGGGTGGAATCTCAGAGCAAACAGGAAAGAAAAAAAGTCACACAAGGTTATAAAAGGTTTCAAGTGTTTAATAGAGGGTCCTTCTGTTTGGGATCACCTCCTGTGGAGTTCCAACATAACCATCAAATCTGAATTCACATAGAAAGGTTGGCTGCATCCCCTTTGATGACGTATAAGCACTACAGGTCACGTAGAGGACTGAAATAAGAAAAGCTAGAAATTGAAGACTTGAAAGATTTTATTTACAAAGTATGGCCTAATTTATTTTATTTGCTCTTCCTTAAAACTACATTATCTTCTTTTGACCATAATTTAACCCTTAAAGTATCTAACCTGTGGTTTGGTTTCAGGGCTAAACCCATACTGTACATCTTCCCCTCTGTGCCTTGTATAAACATATGTATTTATAATCTTTTTTCAAATTACTATTTATCTAAGGAAGCATATGAAGGAAAGATATTCCCTTGGATTCCAATCTTCTGTGAGAACTTTCTCACATTTTTCCCGATTCCTAATGGTATCTTCAGATAAAACAGAATAGTAAAGTAACAGATGGAGAGGCTGAGAGAAGCTGCACTCCCAATGCACACAAAGAACGTGGAGCAGCACACAGGCATCCCCAAGAACTACCATAGGAAGCACATTTCATGTCTCATTTTCAAGGACAGACTCAGCAACTCAGTACCTCTGGGTTTCTGAAAGTCTGAAATCAATGTTCTCACAGCAGTCTGAAGTGGAGAAACCTACTGCAATTACTTCTACAGTCCACTCCAACACACCACTTCTCTGAGAGAAAAGCTGTGCAGAACAGAAAAGTTATGCTTGAATAGTGAATGTTGTAGGACTCTCAAAAACTGGTCCAGCTCCAGCTGGCTCTGCAGGGGCAGAGAGTTGCTGTGTAACACCTGGCAGACGACTGTGCTGCTGCTGGGGCTGGCAGTGAGGGGACAAGACAAGGTGGGAAGCTGGTCTCTGCAATCATGCTGTGTGTTCTTATATTATTCCCAAGTATCTGCTACTGGTCGTCCTCGGGTGCAGAAGACTCAGGGTATTGTATCTTGTTATTTTGTTTGATAGTCTAGTGAAAGGTGCCCCCGCCCATGGAAGGGGAGCTGGAATTAGATGATCTTTAAGGTCTGTTCCAAGCCAAACCATTCAATGATTCTATGGCATGGGATCACTGTTATGCTCTGTTACACTCTGTTACACACTTTTCGTGGGAAATATATTGCAACAAGGCTGTTTCCAGTGTTTGCAAGCCATATGTTGTAAGAGATATTCAGCTCCAGCTGTTGCTCAACTCATTCAAAATGCAGCTACCAGACAATTTCATTTTCACTTGGTAAGTTTAGAATCACACTGCCTTTTTCTTCCAAAAAAGGAGAATTTGCTTTTGATCTACTTTCCCAGTTATGAAATTACATTTTTTTACTCTAAGTTTTCAATTCAAACCACAACTCAAGGAAAAGTCAAAATTTTTTATCCAGCTATTTTTGCTGGAAGATAAAGAATAATAGAAGGACATAAACCTACCCATAGAACATACTTAATTTCTTGTGTCTAATGAGAGGAACTGCTGAGAAAAGACTGTATCTGGCAGCAGCTATTGTGCGAGACAGTTTCAGAGACCAGTGGTGGGGAGAGAAAATTGCCCTAGATTTTTCTTTCAGCAATGATCAAAAAGAGTTGTCTTCAACTGCACACTTTTTTCTGACTCCTCCCAAAAGCACAATGTTTCAAGGACATTTAAACAGGCTGTGTCAGGTACAGCACAAAGGTTGTTTTCAAACAGTGTGGAAAAGATAATATCCTTGTGATGCAATTTATTAGCTCTACACCAAGAGTCAAAGCTTATCTACAAAAGCACTTTTCAACCTTTGAAGCTATATAATTATACACACAATAGCAGTGAGCAGTTTAGCATTTTGCAAATATGTAAAGTAAGGCAACCCATCTTCTGTGCTCCATAAAGTGTCTAGAGCAGAATTTCAAGATTACATCGTGAATTTCATTTCAAATTATACAGCACTGACATGATGTAGTGTGAGCTGTTTTTTAAACATCTAAACTCCATTTCTCATGAACATGCACTCAATTGTAATCCAGGCATCCATATTTCCTATCAGATTTTTTCAACTTTTGTTAAGAGAAATGAGTAGGTTTTACTTACTCAAGTCACTCTGCTGGGAACTTGAAGTGTAAGCTTTCTTATATTTCATAATGCTTACATTTTATTTACTTTCTTGCATTATAGACTACACCAGAGGTACCATGTATTTGTGCGTAGTAACTATTTTATTTTAAAGAATCATCATTTAAAGGGGAGTCATCTTATAGAGTCGGAAGATATATAGCTGCTGTCTAAAGCACCACTGTACGGTCTAAGATTTTCATATATGTCACCAAAAAAACATTTTTTTCTCATTTATGGTGTGTTTTTTGACAATAAAGGAGTGGTATGATAGTGTAACTGGATATTATGCATGGACAAACACTTGAATTCCTCATAATAAATTCTAGATAACACAGAATATAGGAGCCAAAAAAGTGCTGAGGTGAAACAACTGGATTAAACTGTATTTGTAATTTCTTTTTAAGTGAGGTTATCCTTTCCCCCAAAGAAGGTAGGGAAGCAGCAATGTTTTGAGCCCTTTTTTTTTCAATTACATCGAAGAGACCAAAAATGCATGACTATGTTTTAATATATCCAGAATCACACACACCAAGGCAGGATAAAGATACTACATCTGTACATGATTATTACAGAGTATGTTTACACCTCTTCTATCCTTGCTGGCTCCAAATAGAGGTCAAGAAAAGCTGAGGGGAAAATGGCCCTGAAATATATCTGACATGGATTTTAATTTCAAACAGAAAACCAAAACACAGAAGAAGAAGGTGTCCCACCTTATTACAGAAAGGAGCAACAACCAAGTTTACTGTTTCAACATTATCATAAACCCCATACATGTTATTTACCTCAACTTTGTATTCTCTACAATGAATTCACCAGGCCGCACATAATTTGAGTCTGAACCCCTAATTTAGCAAGATGTTCAATCATGAGTAATCTCACTGGCTTCAGTGAGATCCATGTCCTTTATTTTGAGCAAATGATGCCAGTCCTCTGCTGAGTCAGATCCTGAGGAAGAGTGGAAGAGCAGATGTTCTCTTACTCACAGTAGTTCCTGGGCCTGGAGAGCTTAATTGTGAAGATACTTTCCCTACCTCAACCCTGCAAGAGAGTTTCTACAGACAGTTTTAGGAGTATATTAACCAGTGAAGTGCCTCTTACCATTCTTGCATTCTTTTTTCAAGTTCCGGAAGTAAGAATTTACTATGGAAGGCATTTATTGATGAAATGTTAGAAAAGATCTTATTAATCACTTCGGGTGGAAATGAACCTCTGTTGGCTTCCTCAAGAAGTCTGGAGTAGAATACCTGCAATACAGCAAAAGGGCCCCAAAGCTGTCAGCCTATTGTATTTAACCAAGGCAAGATTAATATTTCAATAATATAGATGGGTAGTGGTGAACTCATTCATTGGCTTTCCCTGGCTGGAAGTGAAAAGCTTCTGCTCCCCTTACACCCCACTTTCTTTCTCGTGAGCCAGGAGAGCACTGCAGGCAGAGCTGACATAAGGGAAGCCAAACTGAAGCAGTGCCATTTTGGATCAGCTCCAGACATCCTGGCTGTTTTAGCAGCTAGATCATCTCAGCTTTCCCAGTCTTCCAGTTGTACTTTCTACTCTTCTGTTCTTCGCAATTAGCATGATGTCTGATCACCATTAGCCCCACCACTTTCCTTTTGTGCCTTATCCCCTTATCCTTTTGAAATCAAAATAATTGTCAGGCTACGAGCAGTCCCCACATACAATTCAAAGCACAGAGGGGGCCCAGTTCTGATTGGACTATAGTCTCTTTTAAAAATAAATACATTCTTTCTCCATCAGTGGGCTCTACCTGATTAGGTGCAGCTACAAAATGTGCATTTGTTAATATGCACATCACAAAATAAGTGCTTTTGGAGAGCTATTGTCCCTCTGCCACCCTCTCCCATGCTTGAACAGATTGGATTACAAGTCCCTAAAAGGGCTTCAGAAGTCTGGGTAAGGACTTGCAAAAGAAGAAAAGAGTCTGAAGACAGGAACTTTGATCACCCCAACTGAGACAGCGGAAGTGGCTTAAAAGGAAAAAAGCCACTGCCACATATACCCTAAAACATGCCCGATTTGCTGCATTGCCAACAGGACAGTTAGTTACTTTGAAGACCATAAAGATTACACAACTTTTTAACCAAGTTTAGAAATACAACAGTCCCTTCCCAGTCTTCTGCTTTCCTCTCATTAGCAGCAGTTGAGCAGCTGTGTTTGAAACTCATTTTTCAGAATTCTCTCCAGTTAATATTTAGAAAACAGACACAGCAGTAATGCACTTATGAAGACATAAAGGAAAATAATTGTATGTTACCCATCAGAAAAATCTATTAAGGAAGTAAACATCTTTTTTTATTTTTAAACATCTCTAAATCAATTTTTTTTCCTGCAGTGCCTTGACTTTTAAAAGTTACCATATATCCATCACAATGTGTGTCTGCTGTGTAAATCCACTTTCAGGAGGACAGTTACTTAGCTCCCCAAGCAGCCTGAACAATTACTGTATCAGTTGAGACTTTTTACTTTTCATCAACTCTTTGTACAAAACTTCTGCACTGAACCTGAGAAATTTAAACAGTGAAGTTTGAGAAAAATATCCTGCAGCAAGGCAATGCAAAGCTAGAGGCATCCAGGTAAAATGTAAATGTGTTACGTGGAAAGTAAACAAGACTTAGGAAGGAAAATACTCAAGTACAGACTTCTTACATGTAAGAAATACCAGTTAGATTCTGCAAAGCATGAGAGTTCAACCTAGCAGGAGTCCAGTTCCTAGCAGGAACAGTAATTTCTGTTTATAAATATATAATGGGAAAATAGAGGATATACTTTTTGGAATGGGAAACTTCTAGGTTCTTTGGGACTAAAGAAAAACTCTGATTGGGTGGTTCAAATCAGAAGGATTTAGCAATTTTCTAATGAGCAGGTGATTGCAGCATTCACTCCAATTCGCTGGACGCCAAGACGTGGTTATCCATCCTCCTTGCTGGCTACCAGCAGGCAATGCTCCTGCTTATAGTGACATCTCCACACAGAGAATATATTGCATTAATAACCACAAAATTCTAATAATTATTAAAAACGTAGCAGTCTTAAAAACAGAAGCATAGGCAAAGCCATGTGGCAACAGAAAATGACTGACTGGAAATTCAGCAAAATGTGAAAAACATACCACCTCTCATGTAACTTATGCATAGCCATTTGAGTGAATTGAAGGCAACAAAAAGAAAGCAAATTCAAGAAAAATGTACCCCATCTAGGAGGTCAAGTCGGCTAACGTAGGCTTTTTCTGTTTGCAGAAGTTCGTTGGCAATTTTGTGACGTTTCTGCTCATCTGTCTCCTGAAGGAAAATAAGAGCAGCTTTTAGGATACTGGAGAAAACATAATTTAATAATGATTTAAAAATTTTGAAAATCCTTATGACTACCTTATAGTCCAAAAATCAACTAAAATACAAGTTTAACATTTAGTAATAAACACCAACTTTGAAAAATACATCATTTCCCGCAGTTTAATCAACACATATAAAAGTCAGAGAATGTTAAAAATCAGTCAAATTGCAGAGCAAAATTCAAAGCCTGAAAGATTTAGTATTTTCCAGTTTGTATAGGGATCTTTGCCAAAGCACCAACTCCCTACTCAACAGATCAGCTCACATCCTGGTAATCGAGTACCGCTGACCTTTCAGAGCTGGAAGAACTGATTTGCAGAGTAAGAGGGAACAGATGGGAGCAGTGTTCGCCCCCACCCCATTTCGGGAGTTATTTGAACTGCATGTTCTTTGCACAACAAAATTATTGAAAAATACGGTACAAAATGTTTTATGTTCACCGATACACTCATTGCTGAATAATTGTTGACTGCAATTAGAGGGTTCCTTCATTAAGTCTTTAAGGAAGTCATTTTTGCATCTTAAGGGAAGTTTTCATTTTAAAGTCTTTTGTTCCACAAAATATATTCTTCTTCTGAACAGAAACTTAAAACATTTACTCAATTCTCAATATTAAACTAAATATGTTAGAATATATAATTACAAGTTGCTGGGCAAACTTGTACTTTGCTGGGCAAAATTACTTCAAAACAATGAAACCACAGCCTTCTACAATATCAAAACATTAGGGAAATGCCTCAGGCTTGTAAGTGTCGGGCTCAACAAACTGACACTTCCACTACAAGATTCTTTCTCCAGAGCTAGCGATAGTCTGCTCACATCTAACGACATCAGAGTCTTCCCTAAATAAATGGCAGTGTTATCACAGTGCTGATGGGAAACTGGTAATAGACAAACCATAAAAATTCTTCATAAAAAAAATAAAGAGGAGAGCTTGAGAGAGTGGTTTCTGATCTCAAACTGCACACTGCTTTCCACAAGAGTATGACAAACATTTGCAAGTACCTCTACAAAACTGGTTTGAAGAAAACTGAATATTAAAATACAGTTTTATATTTAAGGGACTTCAGTGGGGTTTTTTTCCCCATTTTGGTATTCAATAAGTATTCCAGATTTCAACATATTTCAGTTCTAATCTGCAGTGTTCACAGTTGCACTGCTACATGGCAAACCTCCTCCCTAAAAACAGGCTTTCAATAGTGACTTCAAAGCTGTTCATTAAATCTGTTTAAATCAGCATAGCAACCACAGTAACCTACAGAACAGTGTTTTAAGTGCTGTCAAGAGACATTGCAGGGAGCTGGAGGATTAGCTGTTACAGCTACAGCGTGCTGCTTAGTGCAGCCATTTACAAAGGATCTCACGTGTGGACTTGAAGCACAAAACCATGGAGGTTACTGGTTCCTCAGCAATTTAATTTTTTTTTTTTCTCACCCCAGAACCCCACTTTCTCCCTGAAGCAGTGCTATAGAACCAATCCACATTTTTTAGAAGATTACTTGAACTAATTAGGAGAGAGGGAAATCTTACATAACAAACACAAAAATATCACATAAAATGAGCTGAGCCCAGATTTCCAATCCTCTCAGTATCAACCTTACACATCTTCTTAATTCTTGAACCTGCATCTCCTTTCTACATCAATCACACGACCTGACAGAGGGATCTTCTATGTGGGGGAAAAACGCACATTGTGGATGAGTTATCTTTTAATCACTGTGGCATGTTCCCATTCCAGCATAAGAACACCCACCTACAGGGTTAGAGCAGAGCAAAAATAACAGAAAACTGTACTGCTGTTTTTCTTTCAGCACGTCCCCAAGGGGGAGCAGGGGGTGTTGTTGAGGGGAGGGGAAGGTAACTTCAGGGAACAAATATCTGAGGGAACATTTCAAACTTCTGTGACAATCCATAACACATGGCAACTTCAACATATAAAACCAAGCAGAAATGGCTAGTGTGCTATATAGAGAACACATCACACAGGTACATGATTTCACCTGCTGACCAAAATAAGAGTGTGAGAGACCAAGAGAGGGACTGCAAACCTAAATCTCTATTCCAATGCTTGCAGTAAATGTTTCAGCTGGATCTAGTTCTTTAGTACAAATCTGTTCATCCTTAGAATAATTACATTACTATGGATGCTTAACAAATTAAAATAAGTAATTTTGAACTCTGAAATTAAGAAGAGGTACGAAAAATGCTGGTGAAAGTATGGACTTTCTTATTATCCAAACGAAACAGGAGCTGTTTTCCTGTCAAGAAAACTGTACCTGCCAAGATGACAGTGATGCTGTATATGATTCACTCTTACTCAGGCATAGCCCTTGCCCCAAGGGCTTTGAAGGAATATATTAAACAACACAGGGTGAGAGAAGTAGAGTATCAACAACTATAATTTAAATTACACTGTGCTTGTTTCTTGCAGAGCAACCAAGAAGGCAGTAAAGATCTCGGTATCCCTGAAGAAATGACTATTCACAAAAAGATTTATGCATTTATATATTGGTTGCTGAAGAGACACAGCTTTTTTCCCCTTGCTGTTCCTAAAGAAGACCAAAAAATTGTAGTCTCAAGAAGCTGGCAGAACCTCTCAAGTGTTTCAACAGTAAAACATTTCTTGGCAGAAAATTAACTTTGAAAAACCAAAAATTTTACTGTGGTTAAATTGAAACATCGCCCTACATTCAAAAATCCAGTATCTCCACCAGGTTTGCATCTAAAACATCAGAGCCTCCAACGCCATCATTAAAAGAAGACATCATATAAGGACTTTATTAAAGATGTTCAGTGGATTCTTCCCCATCTGTGGCATTCGGGCAGTCTATATCTCGATTTCCTACCAGTCTCACAACAAACAGTGACACATTTGTCCTCTTGTCTTCAGTTAGCTGTAGCAGCAGATTCCCCACAAGATGTTATTCAGGAAGTTAATTGATTGAGATGTTCTTGTACTATTGAGCCGCCGCAGTTTAGACAAACCAATTTTTATGACAGGGGTTGTTTCTGCTGCAAGGAAGGAAACTTCTCACTTTTAATTGTCTTTTTGCTTGTTATGACTGCGTTTCATTACTTTCAAACTAATTCAGTAAATAAGAGAAATAAAGGATACTCTGCTCTGGTTGCTTGGCGAAATTGTTTCAGATCACTGCCAAATTTAATAATAAGTTTTTCTCAACTTTTTCCAGAACCTGCAATAATCTGTCTTTAGTCAGACAGACCAATCTGTCTTTATCTACAGTGATAAGGGAAGGAAATAACTGTAAGAGCAACACTATTTCAAAACAAGTCCACTATTTTTCCAAGTCCAAAAAGTAATTTCTGCACTGGTTTTGCACTAGTCCCCAGTTTAATTCACCCCTTCTAGGAGTGGCTTTAGGATTATTTCTACGGCACATGTACACATTTACAAAGAGAGAGAGCATCACTTTCTGTTCTTTCCTGAACTAAGAAACACGGCGTGCAAGGACAAGATACTTTGCATCAGCATCAAAATACATATATCAGACTCACTAAGTTTGACTATGACTCACATGCATCCACTCCTTTTGCTTTTATTCAACTGTACCTACGTTTTTAATCAAAAGGGCAGGAGAGTGCTGTTATCCTGTGCAGCGCAACTGGACTTCATCCCAGTATTAATATTTTATAATGGCTAAGTAGGCATTTAGCAAAATCACAGATTGTCTAATGCTCTTACTTCTTACCAGTGCCTGCTTAAACACAGAAACAGCTTAAAGCTCCACCAGAACTCTCCTGTTGCTCATCAGCCTTCCCCTAATCCAGACAGCATGGCAGCAGCTACTTAGACCTCCACAGGGGCGATTTCCATCTCCAGGTTGCGTTAATCCAAACTAAATCAGTGTTTCGTTCTGTAAAGGGTGGCAGACACACTTCTTAACCTGACTAGACTAAAGAGGAAGTCCTTGTTGCACAAATTATCTCAGGAAGGGCTGCTGTGACCCAGCTCAGTTTTATAGATTCAGTTCTGCACCAATGCAAATTTAAAAGTCATCCTGCATGGGTTTGGTTTGGTTTGGTTTTTTACCCTTCAAGCACCAGTGAATAAAACACATCTAGTTACAGTCACATTACACCTCACAAGCTGACTCATTGTCAATGTAAGACAGATCACACGTGCTGGTTCCAGCAGCTCAGACAGATTTTAATGAGATTGCTGCCATTAGCGTTTGCCCAGTTCCTTCCTGAACTTTAAAAAAGAACTGCTTCCCTTTTCAGCTTTTTCCTGAAAATGCTGCCAGCACCCTACTGCGTGACTTGGATTCAAGACTAACATCATTGCCCACTGAGAATTCAGCACTTTATGGGCACAGAGAGGGGAAACAGGCACTACCCAACAGGAGACAGAAAATAATGACAGGTGTGGCAGGCCAAAAGTGCCTTGGACTGTACCCAGGCACATGTTTAGGTGGGGATCATAACATTCATTCATTACTGGAAAAAAAAACAGCCCCTAAAACAAACAAGAAAACCCACACAACCCAACACTTTCTTATCATTACCTAGGATATTTCATCCTATAGTACATGAGAATTTGAGACACCTTTCCCACTTACAGAATTTACCTCCAAGCTTGTATGTATGTGAAACCCAGCTAACCAAACTCAAGGTCTGCAGTGAACTGGTGCAGGTGCACTTCTGACCAGCAGTGAGGAGCTTTTTCAGCATCAGCTGTTTGTCTCTGTGGTGAAGAGGAAAGCTGGGAGGGTCTGCCAAGCTTCCCCTGCCAAACGGGGGACAGCTGGACCAGCACTGTTAATCACATTTACTGCTTTGGTACAAGGAGGCAAACTGCGTAAGTAAACTTTTACAAGTGAAAAACATGCACCATTTTTCAGCAATTAATTTCCCAAGACAGATTTTCTTCCACCCACTTACTTTACTTAAGTATTTAAAACCTTCCTTACAAGGGAGCTCAAGATTTGTCATGATATAAGGTCTCCTTGCTAAAAAGGCATATATTTAGGATACCCTGAACATTGCATCTGTCTGATCACTAGCAGACTGCCACTGGCTTTCCAGCTTTGACTCGACAGCTACATCCAAGTTAGGGATTCATGCAACACTTCTGCCTGAAGCTCTGTCATTACAGTTTACTACACACGGCATTTTATTTCATATACACCACTAACATGTGTCCCTTGTAGTCTGGCATAGCTGAGGCATGGCGCGAAGGAGGCACACATATTTGAGTTTCACTTTTTTTTAAACCTCAGATAACTAATGGGGAAAGAGCCAAGGGGATGAGGAGAAGAGCAAAGGAGGGGAGAGTGTCAGAAGAGGAAAGCAGAATTTTTTTTTCATCTTTTTTCAGAGGAAAAATAACCAAAGTATTTTTAATTTCCGACCTGCTCCTGGAAGCCTATTTTTGTTAATAAAAACCTAGAGAAAATACAAAAAGTAGTGATATATCAGAAATGAAACAATTTCTCTCTTTACCTTTGTTTCTACAGGTTGATCTTGTTTACAGCTTTCCTCAGCTAGTTCTTCCTTCACATTAGTACTAATTTCCAGAGTTTCATTTTCAGCTGGGTGCAGCATGTCGCTGCTCGGAGTCCTGTGGCAGCTGTTGAGCATCTGTTCCTCGCAGGCAGTCACACGTTGCAGTGACCCTCTGCGAGTGCTTTCTCCTTCCCCATTTATCAAGCTGCTGTCCATGGCATCGTCCGGGACTGGGGTGGACACAGCGGAGCCACGATCCGTCAATCTCCGGTCCTCGTCTTCCGGCTGGTCTTGTGCTACCACTCCATTGGCCGTGTGCAGCTGTGCAACCTGAGTTTTGTCAGTGTTACTGTTTCCCTGTTTCTGTAGTGAGTGCTGGGAGGGGAGTTTAGGCTGAGGTGATGGTGTGGACCCATATCTTCCTTGAGATTTAGTAATGTGGAGAACAGAGGAATCTTTCTTCAGATCACTAGGATTCAGTGAGCTAAAAACACCAAGCAAACAAAACGTTGATGAGAGAAGGGTTAATGTGAACGTACAGAAAATCCTGATATGGGGAATAACAGAGTTGCACCATATAACCAGCTCCTCCCAAACCATTTTTTTCCTGTGTTAATATTAGAAAGTTCAGGAGATTGAGAGCTGGAATGCATTAAAACACTTACAAACCTGCTCCTCTTACTAGAAACCCAGAGCTCTGTCCATATTGAGCCATTGCATCCCTACATGTCTTGAATTTCATGTGTATGGGAGATTTAAATTGGATATTAGGAAAAATTTCTCCCCTGAAAGGGTCATCAGGCATTGGAACAGGGTGCCCAGGGAAGACTTTGAGCCACCATCCCTGGAGGTATTTAAAAGATGTGAAGATGTGGCACTTGAGGATGTGGTTTAGTGGTGGATTTTGCAGTGCTGGGTTAACAGTTGGATTCAATGATCTTTTGCAACCTACATTTTTCTATTCTTACCTCCATGTAACAGAGCAGGAAACCAAGAAACTTATAGGTGAAGCAACTTGCCCAAAGTGTCCCAGAAGATTATTGGCAGAAATGGAGCAAGACTCGTGGTTTCCCAAGTCCTAGTCCACTGCTTAAACTAACAAGTAGCCTATTCCCTAACAGCTCTTTAATTATAAACAAATTAATCAAACATGCCCAAGAATATTTAGCATCCCTTTCCTTAGTTCAGAATATTACAGGAGGACCTTCACATTTTTATCCCATTTCTTCTCCATTTTTCTTATTTAGCAATGTCCTTTTGTCATGGTGCATCTTTCCTGAAGATCTTTTTCCTCCAAAATTCATCTCTGCTTTGAACACATTATCTCTTGTTTCTGACTGTCCTCTGACTGTTCCTAGTATGGACCTCCATCTTCTGGAAGGATGAAAACTGCTTACAAACTGTATTTTTACTCTTTATTTATAGGATACTTTACACAAATGTTGCAAACGTATTCTGCACTTTTGTGCATACAGATCAAAAATAACTTACAATAGCTTTATCTACTTCCATCATATAACAAAAAACATTTTAATCACTTTTTCTTTAGTCATGTAAAGATCATGCCTTTTTTTATTAAATAAGCTTAATTCCAGGATAAAATTAATATAAATTTTTAAATTGCCTGCACAGAGTAAAGAGGTTTAATTAACCTTCTGCCATGCCTACGTGCTTGTGGGCTGTACAGACTAAAGAAACTAAGTTATTATAGTTGACAATCACAGTTTGCATTTCATGAACATGCTACCTAGCATGTTCCAGATGACTAATTAAAAGTGAAGTTCAGCTTCACAGAAGACACATTTTGTGAGTTGAGCTCATTCAAAAAACAGGAATTACCTCCACTACCAAAGCAGGATAATCCAGAACTCAGCATGCTAATCATGGAAGGTTCTCATAAGCAGAGATCATAGACTTGAGTAGGATTTAGTCACTGGACAGATATTACTGGGTGTACCTAATGAATGATGTTGCCCAAAAGCAATTCAGCTTCCCACAGTCCACAAAATGTCCCTACTTTTAAAGGTCTATGAACAAGAAAGTTTTCTTTCTTCCTTTCTAGTTTCCTTTGATTCCATAATATGGAAGAAGTTCCTGCACAATGCAGCAGGCAGGTGTAGGAAGAAGAAATGTAGGGCTCAGTGGTGTAAGGCACAACGAACCTGAGGAGCTTTCTTTCAGAAAGGATAAAATTTTTTTTCTAAGGATACTGCAGTGTTTAAAAGATGGGTGATGTTTTGGAGGAAGACTGGGAAACAAAGTGATGACAGGATTAGAGACTTGTGCTAAAAGAATTCACAGGACCTCCAGTGCTGCAGTAATCTCTTTTTCCCATCTCTGAGCACCTGTCATGACCAAGTGCAATTAAGTCTCTGCCTAATGACAGAAGTTTCTTGCAGATGAAGCTCTGAAATTATTTCTATTCCAATGGACAAACACACTTTTGCAATGCTCAGCTGCTTCCATATAAAGGATTAAATTTCACCCATCTTGAGGGGAAATTCCTTCAGTGAAAGCCTTAATACTCTGGTTCCACAGAAGGTCATGCTCTGTTGTACATCATGCATTCATTCCCACAGGGGACATCCTTTCAGAACTCCAGTGTCCCAAGGAAACATGAAAACACCATGTCCAAAACTTGCAAAGCTCAGCTGTCACTGGACTTCTTCTTGAGCTGTTCTTCCGTCATGGGCTTTAAGGAAAGTTGCTCTCTTTATACAGAGCAGATACATTTGAAACTTCTGTTTCAGAGCTTATAATGCATCTACTTCGAGATGCATCACATGCATCTAAAGACACCCAAGAAAAACCATTTTGTGAAAGCAGTGTTCACTGTGGTTCCTTTTTCCAAAAGTTCCAAATGTTTCCTATAAACCGTGGAATCAAAACTCAAGAACAGTGAGCTTTTCCACCAAAATCACCAAGCACTATAAAGCAAACCATTTAGGGAATGTATGCCATACCACTACAAATAACTTGTAGAGTTTGCCCTCTTCACATGAATGATTTAAGAAGTTAAGACAGTATAAGATGAAAACCAGTATTTCAGGTTTTTCTATTTGCTTATAAAAGTATTTTTTTCTTCTGCAAGAACAAAAGTATTTAATATTAGCTTCAATATTAAACTTATTTAAAATTGCTGACATTTTTCAGGATTTTTTAAAACATTACACTTTTTTTTTTAAAAGGAAAATTAGGACTAACACCTTATGAAAAAGCACACCTTATAAAGCCAAATATACAATTTGCTCCCACAATTTCAAAACACATGCAGTTTTGCCATCAAGCCCTCTGGCAGGGGTAGGAGTGAGCCCTACCACAGTACCAATGTCCTTCCTCACAGCTTCAAGTTCCAGCAATGCCCACACAACAAACAGAGTTACAAACCAGTTCAAATTCTGTTACATACCTGCCTCCCTCAAAACGGTTGATGAGATCTGACACTTTGCTAGACTTTTCCTTTGTGACACTAGAAACAGCAGCAGGTGTCTCTTCCTCCATTCTTGGTTTCTGATTTGTTAAAGCTTTATGCCTAGGGGTTTGGTATGCTGCCTTCTGCAGATGAATTGGCTTTGGAGGCACTGCAAACAGCTGACTCATATATCTTTGAGCTGCCAGAATACAGAATCATAGAATGGTTTAGGTTGGAAGGGACCCTAAAGATCATCTAGCTCCAAACCTCCTGCCATGGGCAGGGACACCTTCTACTAGACGAGGTTACTCTCTCAAATGAGATTTTTGCATAAAGAACTTATTGCAGCAATGAAAAAGAGATACTCTTGGCTTTAATTAACCTTAAAGCTGCTTTACAAATGTAGGGACTTCCTCTAGTTCTTCATGCGCTGTTTGGTATTAGGGATTTTGTTACATTACTTGACTAAAAGATGAACCATATGCTACTTTAACAAGCTAGAAAATTAGCGAGTTTTCTTGTCTGTTCGTTTGTTTTCATAGTGTATTGCAGGAAATACATATGTGAGGTTTATACTTGCAGGTTTTGTAATAAAAAAAGAATTAAGCACAAAGGAAAGAGCCATACTGTGGAGCTCAAGAGAGAGAGATTTAAATTGCTGCCCCAAAACCCTGGTGCTCTCATTCTTTACCTTATCCCTTGCGACCTCAGTAATAATCATCAGTAGAAAAGGTGTTTGCCTTCAGCTTTAAACTTCCTTTACTCACTGAACCTTTGTCTAATTATACTGCTGAAAACCTTCCCCCCGAAAAAGTTTTTTATTATTCTTGCTTTTTTCTCCATCCTTACCATAAGTCCTTCTAATTAGATTGTTAATGATCAGCCATTGTTTAATACAGCAGTGACTAGAACGCAAAAGACAAAGTGACACATAAAACAAAGAAAGTCACAGCACTAAAATCTTTACATTAACTTTAAGCAACCATGCAGCATTAGTGGGCAGCAAAAGCACATCACAGACTGGGCCCAAATGCATTCCACACTGGAGCAATAAACGTCCAGCTCCATCAAAAGGAGACGCTTAATGGAAAAGGACCTTAATTCCTGAGAGCATAACTCTGGTCATTCCCACACACATCCCCAAAACATATTGTGGGAGCAGTGAAAGCATTTGATAGGAAATCAGAAAAAAAATTATCGAAAGGCAGGCATCAATTGGCAGGAGTAGGCAATGCCCTGCCAGTGGAACCAGTGGCCCAGGGGCTCAGGCACTGCTCCACAGGCACCACATTCCAGTGGGGCACAGGCACTGACCCTCCAGCAACTATAAAGACCTGCCAGTGAGCAACCATGAAGGGGAGGAGGACAGGAACTGGCTTTAGGAATCACATGCCACTCTTGTAGTAGGAAAGAAAAGCTCTAGTATAGGATACACAATAGATGGATGTCGAAAAGCCACGTTCTTCATAATGCTAACTCTAGAACATCTTCCTAACTTACTCTGGAAAACCCATGCACCACAGGAATGATCTTAAATCCCATCAACTGACATTTGAAAGGGGTGTTGGAAAAACTCTTGCAAATATACTAATCATAAACCATGATAAACTTCAAGAAACACTCAAGGGCAATTTTTCATTTCTACCCTATGTTAAATTTATAGTTTTCTTCCCTATATTAAATTCATTATATATTTATAATAAATATATAATACAGGAGGTAATATTTGTCTGTGTTTCCAACAACCTAATTGCACTTAAGTGGGAATGCAGTGATCACTGCAGTCTGAAAAGTACCGTGGGAGACTCTGTGCAGAAATGAATTTACCACAAAAAGCTTCAGACTTCAATTGTATCAACTACGAAGGCTGATAAATGAAATAATCAGAGGGAGAAGGAAGAGAGTTACTGTAGATCAGATGCTTTTACTGTGCATATGTGTACCCTTGGTCCTTGGAAGCTTTACATTTATTAACACATGCAAAAAAAGCAAGTTTGGGGAAGGATGCAGTACAGAAAGATAACTCGGAATGCTGCTCTTTCGAAATAGTTACTTTGCAGCCCGGAAACAAGCAGATTATTAAATTGTGCAACTGCTTCAGAGTCTGCAGTAGCTGCAGTCCCTCCTGGGAAGCCCCGTGCAGCTGCTCCTCTGCAGCTGCGGTGCAGTGGAACGGCTTTCCCTGTATTCCCTCTTCTCAGGGGGTTCAGGGAAGGCCTGGCAGAATTAGGCCAACGAGCATCAGATAATTGTCCAAGCACTGAATGGCTCGCTGTGCTGACAAAGGCCACGGGACAGCTGAAAAAAAGGCAGCACAAGCAGCCTGGGGAAAAGCAGGACACATAATTGATCATAAGCACTGCCATCCCCTCGGGGAGGAGATGGACAGCAAAGGGGACACGGAGTGGATTTGCTGACCAGCACCACGGTAGTTTGTAGAAACATTTCCTGCTCTTGCAATGAACTCTGTATAACCCCCAGTCCTGTGAATTCTCTTATGTAATGGACTGGTACATCTCTTCAAGTCTTCTGTACATCTCATGAAATGTTAATATCCTCACAAGGATATATTAAAACTACTAAACTTGAGGGAATTAATGTCTACTGATAAAGCAGAAGGAATTAGTTGGTAGCTATTTTTATACTGGATCCACTGGGACAAAAATCAAATTCTAGGACATTCTGTAGAAGAGCCACACACTTTTGCAGCTGTTACTGAAAAACCACAGCTAAGCAGCATTGAGGTACGGGAAGCAATGAGGAACCTCTGGTCAAACTGGACAATCCCCATATACTGAAAATCCCTGTAATGTCTTCTGAAGAGAACCACAAACCAAACAGTCAATTCATTTACGCAAAGTATTTTATTCCTTACTCCCTATCAGCATCTAGCAGACAGCACTTCCCCTACCAGCTGCTGCTGTAGCTACTGTATGGTTCAGAAGCAGGGCAATGGAGAAGGAATAGTCACAAGATCAATGGAAAGAAAAGAATCAGTAGCGTAAAAAAAAAACCAACCCACAGCCCTCAAACCTCCCTGTAAGGTCAGCCTTGTTAACAGGGATTAAGGAAAGCAAATTCCATTAATTCTCGCTTCAATGTACTTCTGTAGTGTTTTGTTTTAATCAGATTATTTTTCAGTGTGTGCAGAGCAAGGATCTTAAGGGGAAAAAAAAGAGAAAAGACTGGCCTATTGTAGTAACCTGCATAATACAGAGCTCTGTTTGAGTCTATAAATACTCTTGTCTCTGTACTATAGAATTTTGAGCTCATTAGTACATATGAACTGCTTATTCTGCCCAAAGAAAACCCTTTCCATGCACTCAGGTAGCTGATACTGTGCATCACTAGCCAAAATCAAGATTTATGCTGCAGTGCCTAGCTGTGCATTCAGCTTTGCATATATACATAAGGAAATGTCAGCTAATGCTATATAAATGGCTCAAAAGGTGCAAGCACCTTTGCAGGCTCCAAAGCATATCAGCAAAGGTCATTTATTTCCTGTCTTAGAAAATATAATGTGTTCAGTGGTTCAAAATGCTGCTATGGCTTGACTCAATGAAAACGAAGTTAAAAGTTCCTGTGGTAAGCAACTACAGCTCTCCTGGCTGAGCCATCCATCATCACCTCCCTGCATGCTCCATCACCTTCAGGAATATCAAATGAGCACTGCTGAATAGATGCTGAAGATTTATACTCTTAAGAACAACATGAAATAACCAGTAACCTAAACTCAGCAGAAAGAGAGAAAAAGTCATCTTCTCTTTGAGATGTGAGTTTCCCTATTCCGTTTTTTAGTTCACAACACAAGAAGAATCTTTCAATACTACATTAGGAGAGAAGACAATAATAATCAGGTGTGTTTTGTTCTCTCATTCGTCTTCTTCACAGAGATAATTTGGGGGTTTCTCAGTTTTTGTTGATAAAACAGACACGGTAGCATGTTTCTTAAAAGACTGCCAGGACTGGAGAAGCCTATCTAGGAACAGCTGTCAGTTTTATTTCCATTCACCTTTAACTGTACAAGTTTCACTTGCCAGGGAAGTACAGTCTACATCTCAGACCTTTAAGAGGTCTCTCAGCTTTTTTAGGCCCAGGTCACTGGAAGCTTTTAACCACAGACTGTATAATTAACTGAGAAAGGAAGACAGGATTCACGTTACACAGCAGATAGGCAGCTAAAACCGACTGCTGAAGTCTAAACATTGAATCTGTCGCATCCTTATCATTTCACAGTAGCACAAACCAGGCCATCTTTTGGAGTGGAAATTCATCTCCAACCCAAACAAAATTGCCTCTTCAGCCTCAGCAGGAGATTCATAAGGACTCCTAGGCTCTCATTAGAAAAATTTAAATGAGCAACTGATGCACAGTCTTGAACTGACAAGACACTTCACTGCTTTGAAGAAGTGTTGGCATTTCCACATATTTTGCATCCTACAATAAAACTGCCTGGTACAGACAGCAGTTTCAGTGCCCAGTATTTAGCAATTTGGTATCATAAAAAAACCTCATGCAAGAGGGTCAAAGAGCAAGGAACAGAAGAAACTAGGAAAAAAAGTCAATTTTTACTTGTCACTCTACATTAATTCGGCTATTGCCAGGTTCAGATCGCTAACCAAATATTTGTAGATAAGGGAAAATTTCAAATTATTTAACAATTTGCTTCCTCTCTTACGGATCATATTCGTATTGGAACTTGGTAGCACATTTTGCTGTTTCCACTGACTGCCTCCAGTCTGGATTAGTCCACTTTATCAGGGAATGCAGTGCATTGGTGCAAAGGCAAAGCACCACATCTCACAGCAGGACAGACGTACAGACTGCAACTGCTTTGCTTCACAGCTCCAATTCCTTTGCTTAACTCCCTCATTGGCTTTCAGCCAGTTTCAGGCTTTGTTCCAAATTTACAAAGATTTTCATGAATCAAACTCTGCTCCAGACAGAAATCTGACACATGAATTGCTAAATTGTTGATGGAAGGAATTACTGGGGAACAAAAATTGATGGAAGGAATCATTGGAGAACAAAAATTGTGCTTTTACTGACAGTGTATCAGACAGGCTTTTTTCTCCTTGAAATGCCAGGGGGAAAAAATGAAAATGAAAAGAAAGAATTTTATATTGGATTGCGTGCAGAAGTTTATTCACTTGACCTAGCTACCTTGAGTGAACTGTTTCAAAATACTTGAACTACTTCTCAGAGACCAGATACAAACAAAAATATGGGGTTCACTTGAAGTGCAAGATTTTGAACATTTTTCCTCTATATTAAAGCTCTATTTCCCTTAGTAAAGCAAAATTTACTGAAAATGGCTGTACCACACTCGCAACGCAACTTCAAAGTAATGTTTATATCTCTCATTTTAATCATTTTGGTAGGTTAGATGAAGGCCATTTTGCAGTTAGCTCCTCCACAACCAAATAAATCAGCATTACAATTCAGGTCTGTCATCTTGTTTCCTTTCTCTATGAAAGGACACTTAGTGTTTGCATGACTAGAACAACCATATGGAAAAACGTTTCCTGCTGCTATAAACCAAAAACACTTCTGTATCTCTACATGAAAAGCTCTTTAAAAAGATAGTGGCCACTTTTAAACCAGTAAATTAGGGCAATCTAGTTTGCTTAGAACATTTAGACTCCCAAATGCCTCTCTCATTAATTCTGGTTTGTTTTGCTTCAATTCAATAAAAAGCCAAACAAAAATAAACTATAAAACTTCAATCTGATGCACATATTTAATAGAAATAAATGGAGAGCAACCCATGAGCAAAGGAGACACAAAATACTATTTACAACAGTATTATTCAATTTCATCTACACAGCTGCACTTCTTAGACTACAACACTATTCCTGGCTGTGGCACATTTTGGAGCACACAGTATTGACAAACAAAAGGAAACATGGCTAGGAAAGAGCAACAACAGCTGTGTAACTACTTGAATGAATGAGGTCCAATAACATACAACTCCTAATTTATCAAATAGCTAAAATTTTATAATAAGTGTGTTGGCTTTGTTTTTGAAAGGCTTAAAATCTTTTTATTGATAGCACATTTCTATTTATCCATTAACGATTTCTAAAATATTTTTCTTAGGAAGAACACATGTTCTCTTTTCAACTTTGCTGTGGAGAATTCATTCCAGAGACCTAGGAAATGGTGCAGAAAGGCTACTCCGATAAGTGATGTTTACATATGACTGGCAAAAACATCTTAATTTAGTTAACAATGCTGGCAAAACTTCTATAAAAACAAACTATACCAAAAAAACCTCAGAAAACCAAAAAAAAACCCAAAAACCCAACAGCTTTATTTTGCTCTCGTTCTCCAGAAGTAAACAAAACTTTCTTGACACCCCAAAAAGTTTCTTCCTGCCCTTAACTCTGAGATTAACTCAGGACTGATGCAAAATTCTTCAAGATGCATTTTCCCATTAAGTGATACAGAGATTGTTGGCTCCACTACATGATGACTCTGTGTGATTCTAGCTTCTACACTTGATTCAGATGTGCTCTAGTATACTGGGTTTGTGTGACCGGGTTTTGGTAGCTGGGGGGACTACAGGAGCGGCTTCTGTGAGAAGCTGCCAGAAGCTCCCTCCATGTCCAACAGAGCCAATACCAGCCGGCTCCAGGATGGACCCCCCACCAGCCAAGGCTGAGCCAGTCAGAGAAGGGAGTAACACCTCTGATAACATATTTGAGAAGGAAAAAAACGTTATTGCACAGACATGATCGTGCTCAGAGAAGAGAGGAGTGAGAATATGTGAGAGGAACAATTCTGCAGACTGCAGACACCAAGGCAAGAGCAGAAGGAGGGGCAGGAGGTGCTCCAGGCACCAGCGCTGAGATTCCTCTGCAGCCCATGGTGAGGCAGCTGTGCCCCTGCAGCCCATGGAGGATCATGGGGATGCAGAGATCCACCCACAGCCCATGGGGGAGCCTCACACCAGAGCAGGTGGATGCCTGAGAGGAGGCTGTGAACCCATAGGAAGCCCACACTGGAGCAGGGTCCTGGCAGGGACTTGCAGAGCCAGAGAGAGAGAAGCCCACTGTGGAGAAGATTTGCTGGCAGGCTTTGTGATGCTGTGGGGGCCCCACACGGGAGCAGGCTGTGCCTGAAGGACTGCACCCTGTGGAAAGAGACCCATGCTGGAGCAGTTCATGAAGAACTGTAGCACGTAGAAGGACACATGTTGGAGAATCTCATGGAGAACTGTCTCCCGTGGGAGCGAATCCACACTGGAGCAAGGGAAGGACTCCTCTGCCTGAGCATTCCCATGTCCCTCCACCAATGGGGAGAGGACACAGAGGCTGGGAATGAGGTTGGGGTGGGAGGAAGGTGTTTTTAAGATTTGTTTTACTTATCATTATCCTGTTCTGATGTTGGTTAATATTAAATTCAACATTTTTCCTGTGACAGTAATCAGTTTGTGATCTCCACCTGTCCTTATCTCAACTCAGGAGCTTTTTGTTATATTTTCTCTCCCCTGTCCATCTGCAGAGGGGAGTGATAGAGCAGCTTTGGTGGGTACCTGGTATCCAGCCAGGGTCAGCCCTCCACATCCAGTTTTCTGTAAGTAATTCTCCTTTCTGTCTTATCAGCACTGTGTCTCAGAATCCAATTCACTGAGCAGCATCATGATGTATGTCTTCTAAGCTCACTTTTTTTTTAACTTTTAAAATTATCTGCATGTCAGATCATTTACCTGCATAAAAGTTCCTGTTGCATGTCACCTCTAGAAGATATCAGAGTCCAGATTTGATTTGAATTCAAGATTTCTGGAATGTAGTGACTCTTTGCTGTGATCAACTACAGCAGAATCAAAAATATTACTGAGACCACATAAAAAGATGGTTTGAGTCTATATATATATATATTTTATAGATGTATAAATTATATATAGATATTTATACATATATACATATAAAGTGTGTATATGCAAAGTGTATATATATACACACACTTGATCTACTTAGCTTTTAGAAGTGAAGATATTATTTATGGACAGAGACAGAAAGAAGGGAAATCTAATTCTAGTCTGTGTACATTACTGGTCAGCTTTTAGTGCACAAACATGAAGTTCCCATCTTTCCACACACTCCTGCAGGAGGGTTCCCCTCGATCTCTGCTAGAACTCCAAAGGCCTTGAATATCTTCCCCACCATCCCTGTCTTGAAGCCAGCCTGTCAAACACTCTGGTTCAAAAATAGTGTCCAAGCCTCCCAGCTCAAATACAGCAACACTTTTGAAAAACAAGCCAGAAATTACAGAATCACAAGACGTTTACAGAACATTTGTATTTCAGTAGCAAGCTTACGCCCCATGGGTTTCCCTCTTTCAAATACAGTTCTCTCAAGGTGCTCTATTTCTCTCAGAAGTCTGAGACGAAGAATAACTTCCCTAACAACAATATTTGAGACTACTTACCTTGTGGCTTTGGACTTGAAGCTGAACGTGGGGATTGTTTGAGTGGCACACTTCCATTTATTCCCTGAGCCGCTTCATTGCGTACATTCTGCTCCACAAGCCTGGCTGTGGCACTCGCTGTACAAGCTCTAGACAGTATTAAGGGCTTTGGACAGATGCTGCTGCCTGAAAAATAAATACATACAAGAGTAAGAAACAGGATTAAATATAAGGTAGAATGACTACAAACACATTTATCAGAGTGCTAACAATCCTCTACAGAGAATATTAAAATATTTAAGAGTGTCTCATCAGAAAAACATTCTTTGCCTTTCACTGAAATTTATTATGTTGTTTAAACCCTGAAGAGCTGGATGTTAAAAATATACTTCCACCATGACTAGCCTAAGCTGTTCTATAGGAACATGACAATCTCCAACAGACTTATTTCCTGAGTTGTTGATTGTTCAATAGGACTGTAGAAAAACCAGAATTTTTGTTCAGCTGTTCTATTTCTGTATTCAAAGTGTGTACAAAATGCTATATATTCAGAACATTTATTTCATTACTGATGGTAGGGTCCCAGAGTTAGCTAAATTAATTGTGTCTCTTTTGGTAGGAAAGGGCCCTATTAGAAGTATTTAAAAAAAGATCACAGCACAAAGCCAGCTGACTCCTCCTTAGCAGAATGGAATTTATCCTCATTAATAGGATCAATATGCTGCTATTGACAAGAAATCTGGAAGAAAATATAAAGTAAAACATATTCAAACAATGGAAACTGTAAAAAAAGCACTTATCAGAATGTGATTACAGAAGCCAAAACCATGCACTCTTGTTTTGGAGCATGAAAGCACTTGGTTCTCTAAACACAATCAAAAAGTTGAAAGAAGAATATGAAGGACTTTGAGATGTCACTTAGGTCAATATTCATTTACCTTTGAATCAAAAAAATCCACAACATTTTTGTGGGAGGAGAAAGAAAAAGGAGGAAATCCCATTTATCATTTATTGCAGTGTTGCCATAACTATTTTCATTTTAAAAAAATACTAGGGTAGAGTTTCTACACCTCTATTTATTGTTGTTTGCCACCCTTTTCCCTTTGCTTGCCTTTGCTGGGTTTTTCTTTGCATGTTTCTATAAAAAGCAAATCCAAAACCCACTCAACTGTTTCATAAGGTGATCTTCTTATATCTTCTGAACAACAACTGGTCTGCAGAGCTTGGACCTTCTGATCCGATCCACCACCCTCTCCCACTGCAAAAGCCACCACATCAAGCCACTCCCAGCAACAGCCAAGCCTGCTCGTAGAACAGCAATGGAAAGGGATGCTACAACTATTGCTCTACACTGGTTAATGATTCTTCAGCATTTTCTGGATTCCAACAATACTTTCAAGTATTTCAGTTCTTTATTTCCTAGAAGCCTGTTTTTCCTGTTAAACATTGAGTTAAGCCTTACACCCGGAGGCTGCCTCTACAAACCCAGATTCCTGCAGAGGTCCATGGTGAGACCAACAATCCGTGCTACCAAAGCCCAACACCCACAGCAGCAGCACAGCATCTTTCCCTCTTCCAGTTCATCCAAGCAGCAAGGGGTCTCCCAGGAACATAAAGCTGGCTGTTCCAGAGTGATGAGGGTAATCTAACAAGGCCCACAACCTACAGAAGCTTCTCAGACATCTACAATCTCAGGCAGAGATTCCTTGACTCTGTTTCCTTTGGTATCACTCCCATCCACAAAACGTTGTGTGGTACAACAGCGGTGGGTGCTCTGTCCCACACCATACCTCAAAGCCTAACAAGGTGCTTTAAGTGCCATCTCTGTCTCTCCCATGGAGGTGGGAGCACTGAAAGGTCTTAGAAAGACCAAGCTGATGGTATAGGGAGTTGTACCAGCAGGTTTTCCTTGTCTCCACCAAAGAGCTGACAGGCTGAATTTCCCTTTTCTACAAAAACCCATATGATACTGTAGCAGTTTACACTCTAATTGGGCAATCCTAAATTCAGAAACAAATTTAAGAAGAGTAACTCCTGTGGGATCAGTATGATGCACAAATTGGGTAGGCAATTACACACGATTTATAAATCTATATTCAGGTCACTTATAAATTTGCAATGAGGGTCAAAGTGTGAAGCTTTAGACCTTTCTGAAAACTAATTAGCTTGCAGATTTGTCAGCCAGCGTGTTGCAAAATCCACAGCTCCCAGAGTGCAGCTCAGTAAGGGGCATTGCTGTGTCAACTGTTCAGGCCACTGCTAAAGTCTCCATTGAAATGGTACCTTATTCATTAAAAGGATTTCCTTAGAAAATGAGGTTCTGCTGTGATCAGACTAGGAACTTCTTCTGCACACACAGCTCTATAAAGGCACTCACGCCCGTCGAAGCTTATCGCTCACGATCATGTAAAGCCGAGCCAGACACAGCGCTGCTGCTGAGAATAGAGCTGCTCTGTGGTTGGCCACAATCCCCCCTCCTTGTCACCTTCTGCTCCAGCTTCTGCTTCTGGCTACTCCTTCCCCTGGGCCAGCACCAGCCCTTGTTGCACTGCACCGTGAGATGAGCAGCAGAAACACAGCAGGTGGAAGCTAGAGTATATTTTGGATCGGTTTGACCTCATGGCCGCCCCAGCACTGCTGCTTGCACAAGGGGACAGCTGGGAACAGGGCTGGCAGGGGACAGGACAGCTCTTCTCAGCAGCAGCAGCCCTTCTTTAGACCTGCCCGATGAGATCATTCAAACTCAACCCCAGTTCCTCTAGCAGCTGTTCAGACTTTCCGCCTACTTGGTTTACACGTGTGCACACACAGCCTTAACACAAAGTCCAGCAAAACCAGCAACAGCTGAAAACAAATCTTTAATGTAAAAATATTAGGTGGCCTTAAGAATCAATTTTGTTGTCAGCATCACATGATCCCCACTAGACTGGCAAATATTAGTTGCATTCAGTGGGCAAAAGCCATTTTGTAAAGCTCATCCACTGTAATACAGAGTGGTAACACAGGCAACAGAAAAGAGTGCTTCTCCATAATGGGATTTTTGCAACTGCTTACAGGAAACAAAAGCTCCAAGAGGTATTCTGGCCTCACACCAACAACTCAGCACATGGGGGTGTGGGGAAACAATGACTTCAAATTCGTTATTGTTGTACAAGCCATTAAACAAATTCTCCATCCTCTCTGGAAGCCATATCTGCTTGAGATGGACATGCTGCAGACATTTAACCTGTATTTCAAACTAGTAATTCTGTTTATCATCTCACATCCTCAAGCTGTGTAAAGCTGGAGTGGTAAAAGGTAATGGAAATCTAGCCACAGCATGCTTCTGCACAAAACTGAGTAGTCAAATTCTCTGGGCAAAAAGCATTCTTTAACTTCAATGGAAATCTGAGCCCTAGTCTCTAGGCAGTGAACATTATCACCCTTCCAGGTGGTGCAGACAAGAAAACTGTGGCAGAAACAGAGACTCGTGGTGAAAATTCCTGTATCTAGTGTATTGTATGCGTGTGTATTCTAATATAATAATACATCTTGCTATAACAAAAGGCCAAAACACGTCATATTCAGCCCAAATACTTGCTCCACAATCAGCAGCATGCATTTCAGTAGGGCTGCCCAGTCCTCTAGGTTTAAATAAGCAGTAACACAGTCTGCCTTTTCAAAATACAAGTGCTGCCCCGTAAATACAACGTAAAATCCCGTTAGATATGCAAAAAGGCAGACATGCTGCAAAAACCTGCAGCTTTTATTGGGCTGAAGTAGAACCCCATCATGATTATTTCTGGCCTGATTAAAGAAACACTTGCACACTTCTGCTATTCCTGTGCATTATAAAAACCAAGAAACCTTACCTGAAGTCAGAAATGCCATCCACAGCAAAATACTACTGGCCAGTTACTGTGTTGATGGGCATGTGATTAATATTCCTCTCTTATAATCTGGAATGATTAACTACACTGAAGAGGAGAGAAAGGTGGGGAAAGATTTAAGAAATGTAAGGGAGAAAGAGGTAATAATAACTAATAGAAAAGAGAAATAAACTGTGCAAATTTGATAAGCACTTAATTATTTTGCTTATCATCTGCAAGGAAATGAGAAGCTAGAATGCTTGCAAACACGCTTGCATCTGCAAGTATGTTTGAAGCTAGGTGATGCATTATCTATTTTTTCAGGGCATTTTAATTAGAAATAACTTGCATCCGTGAACATTTAGACAAACAGTCAGCCAGCTTGAAATGCCAGTAAGATTTAAAAAATGGCTTATTTATATTCACAAAGATTACACTAATGTTTTAGTATTGGATAGTCCCCCATCAGCAGTTCCATAAGCCAATCTCAACACCATTAAGTCTTATTGCATTTATTTTCATTCCCACTTGCAAGCCCATAGTGCTTTCTCTACTGCTGCAGCACTAATTTTTACTGCCACTGTGATCCCACTCTTGTTCACACTTAATGAATGAAAGAAATGCGGTGTTTCTGGATGTAAACAAAAGCTATGGGAAAAACATTAGTCTCTTGTGATGAGAGAGAAAACTAAAGGATCAAAACTACTTCACTTAAATTATATAGTTATACACGTCTCATGTGTTAAGTCCCAAGAGCCCCTACCACAGTGGTTGTGGTCTTGCTGTTCTACTGCTGGATCTTTTCATGTAGCGTCAATGCAAAGCTTCATGCTTCCCACCCAGCCCTGCACAGGAGTGGGTGTTTGGCAAACAGACGCTGCCATGGCACTGCCTCAGGCACAGTAACCAAACCACACATTCTCCTGACCAAACCACACATTCTCCTGACCAGCTCAGTGCTAAGCAGCACTGCCACTACCAGAGACTACTGAAACCCATCCACTTACTCACCCAGCACTACAGGAGCTGTGGCAAGGACAGAACAAGAGCGAGGAGCAGCTTCCTGATCACAAACAAGAAGGCAGAAGGTGGCTTCTCAGTTACAACACCACACATTGAGGCCTGAGCCACACATTCAGTATATGAGGTCATAGATTTTGCCCACAGTTGTGTCCAAACCTGCCCTCAAAACTGAGTGTCAAGTAACTTGGTACCTCCCCCCTTCACAGATTTATGCTTTTTGCAAGGGGAACTGACATGCTCCTAAGAGGCTTATACTGCTGATGCACACCCAAACACATGTCAGTTATAACTGGACTAAGCTCAAATTATCTGAGAATTAGGAGTGTGAAGGAGGAGAGTAGGAATTCTGGAAGTCAACATTTCTCTCACGAAAAAAAAATCTTCCTTCCTCTAATTTCTGTTAAAAGCCATCCTTCCAAGTTAATTACCCAGTTGTGCTTTGATACATCATCACCTCTCCTACTGCAGTGGTGATAGAATTGTGAATGTTCTGCAGCTGCAGAATAGTGCCAAAGCTCCATATTGATATTCTGTTCTGTGCAGACGAGCTCTAAAGGTTAAACATCAGGCCAGCCTTTACTGTGGTGAGCCACTGCTGAATACTGTAAATAGCTGATAACCAAACACTGCAAAAAGAGAAAAAAATAGCTTTTGCTGAAGTCAGGAGGGCTGTCTCACCAAATAAATTAGTTTTCTTTCTGCAAGAAGGTGCTGGCCAGAAAAATAAATAGCAAATAACAGACAGTTTAGAATTATCTTTGAAAAATGGAATCTTGGCAAAGTATAGGGGACAGATCAGGTTCTATTAAAGGATTAGTTCAGATGCGTATGCTGACAAAATGCAAAAATGTAGGGCTTTTTTCTTGCAGAGCTATTCCCCAGACACAGGGAAAAATATTCCAAGTTCAACAGAAGAAGGTAGACCATTTTCTGGGAGTAATAAAGATGTAAAGAATATTAAACTATTATTTCTTCCTACACACCAGCATTAATAGAACTACCAAACTAATATTACCTGCCTTTCATAGCATTTTCTGCATGGAGCAAATAAATCTTCAATCTTCAAGAATATGGTAGGTATAAACTGTAGATTGCAAAAAGCATATAAATACTGCTCTTTCATTTCAATGACCCCTGTGAATGCACTCACAACGTATGATGGTCAAGTTAAACAGGAAACATTATTGAATTTCAAGCTGTCAGGCCAAACACCTGCTACATAATACTTGCCAAGAACCAGAAAATATTTAGCTTCTTGGTAGATACGGCACCTTACTTAGTAACAGAGAGCAGAGGCTTCCAGATTGTGGTATGCACAACAGTGTGTGAACCACTGGCAACAGATAGACAGAGCAGCAATACAGAAGGAAAACTGAAAGAAACCTCAGCACGTTTAGTTTTGTGCACTACACACAAAATATTCTGAAAGAAGAAATTACATTTGAAATAGTTTCATATTTAATAAATGAGGCAGGTTATGCAGAGCATCAGTGACAGAACCCAATACTAAACATTCCCATATCTACTTGGTCTAAGATGAGACATTAGTGCATTGGTTTGGTTTGTAGGTATTCATGAGACTTCAGCATTCCATGCTGCCTTTCCCATGTTTTGCCAAGCATTACAGTTGTTTTGGTTGGAAGGAATTATGCCTCTTTCTGATGGTAACTTTCATTTCTAAACTGAAATAGAGCTTTCAGTAATTTTTGTTAAAAAGATGGAGTTGCTATGGATGCCGCCACATTTAAGCAGGATACATATTTAAGATAACAAATTCAAGATGCCAAAGTCCAAGCTTTAACAGAAAGCACCAAAATATTAACTAAATAAGATTGATCAGTAATCCCCTGATCTCAGTCTCAGCATACAGTGAATCACGCAGAGCAAGGAACTGAATGGTGAATTACACATTTGCTACGAATGTCCTGCAGTGCTGGCTACAGCAGGCAGACTCAGTGTGCTTCATCATTCTGTTGTCCTGTCTGGTAGTGATCTCGGTTCTTTTGGCTCTGATAGTTGTTTGCTTGTGGGCAAACCTGTGCATCTGCTGTGACTGTTATTAAAATGAGTCAACAATTAATGGGATTAGCTTTCAGCATTTTTTTCAATTTTGGATTAGCACAATACTATAACATGCACTGCTGATGCTGTCCCAATAAAACAAAAAGCCCTCTCTGTACAGGACTTCAAATGATTGTAGTTTGGAATAGTAGCTTATGACTGAGGTCCTCTGCCAAAACCACAGCTTTTCTTCACTAATGTTTTTATTACTCACCTACACTTGTACACAGTGCGACGATGGCTTTGCTGATGGTGGAATAGTTCATCAACTATTTAATGAATAATGGAGGTTTCTTAAATACACAGAGAAAAGAAATGTTCAAACCACCTCTCCAGAAAGACATGACTGAAGGGAGAGCTCCAAGTATGAGGAGTTCTGTTTACAGGAATAAATTACTCGTCTTCCACATATTTAGCTCTTATATTACAATACGTTCTCTTGAAGCTTTGTTTTCACTTTAGTCTTTGAACATGTATTATCAAGCACAAAATCTAGAGAGAAAATATGCAATAGCATTTTTTTACTTGTAGAGAATTTTCATGGCTGTGTTTCATAAAATAATGTGAAAATCTTTCAGCAGATTTGGACAATATTTTTTCTTTGCTTTTATTACAAGACTTACAAGTGAATACAGTTCCTGACCCTACATCCATGTACCATGTAGCTAGGAACCACAGGACCCAAAGCCACAAAACAAGAAACACCAAGAAAGAAAATGCTTACAATAAGAAGCAGCAGCTCCATCACTCCAGGATAAGGCAGGGATCTCCCTCCCTGTCAGCACTGCCTTTTGCCAGTGCCGTAACTCACGATGAACTCATGATGGCAACTTTCAGCTGAAGAGCTGCTTCTCACATGACTGCATTTCACAAAGTTGCAGGAGCGTCCTGACTACATTGAGGTAATGGGAACACTGGTGAGTTCTGTACCCAGGGGCCACTTCCTCCCTCCCCGATCCCATGGTCTCCTTACAGCTTCCTACTTGTTTGATGAAGGAAGGGGTTGAGCAAGTTTCGTGTGGCTTTCTTGAGTTCCTACTGCATTAGTAGTTATTTTGATTACAAACCCTACCATAAGAAAAGATTGACAGGATACGCTTCCACCGTGTTTTCCCAAAAGAATATTTTCATTTTAGTTTTCTCTGCGGAGCTGTGTGAGGTGAGCAATGTCCCCTCAACTATTGTTTTATGCAACACTGAAATTTTTCACTAAATTTTTAATTGCCACCAGCATATTCTGCACAGATGGCAATCATCATTTTCTAAGGGCCCCAAGCTCCTATTCACTAAACAAGACACCCCATTTGCAAAAACAGATTTACTGATCACAGAAGGATCACTTGTCTGGGCAAGGGTTATTGCACTGAGCCTGGTGTTTCTTTCACTTTATTTGTCAAGTTTTAAGATTATTTCTTTTCTTCTTCCTTTTATCATATATCAGATAAACAATATGACACCATGTTGGGCAGCCCAATTCGTTTAACTTTAAGTAAAGCACCTGCAGTACTGGGGTCAGCTGAAGGAAAAATGCAGCTGACTATCTCATACAAATCACTGGAATAATTCAAGAGGATTCATTAGCATTTACTTACCAGGCAAGTGCAGGGATTACTCAATGACAGAAAGGCCTCCCCTTCTATAATTCATAAGCCATTATAAAATAACAGTGTGCTTAGAGAAATTTGATCTAACTACAAATTTCACCATTTTGCTCACTATTTATTGCTTCTGAACTTCTCTAACATGTCACTGGCACTTCGGTCTTGTTCTCTGCCCAGTTATCTGTGCAGTTATTTCACCTCAACTCAGAGCTATTTTGAAAACTAACCATATGCTTTGAGACATGAAATCAGCTATTTCTGTAGATAAAAAGACTAAAAGAAAGCATTTTTAGAAACAGGATGCTAAACAACCCAAAGCAAAAAGCCCCCACAGACCCAAAGGGGGAAAAAAATAAAGTATCTAATTTCAGAAGGTTGAAACTGTAACTGATTTGTTATTTCAAAAGATCTGAGCAGAAGTTGTAAAATACACGCACATTGCAGCAATTTAAAGATATAAATACGTAATATAGTATATCCAAAATGCAGAACAGCCAAAGATCCAGAAAGAAGTCAATTACTCAATACAAGTCAATAAAATTATCACTGATAGATGGAAACTGTTTCCCTGATCCAGCTGCTGAGGCAGTCCATGTGTCCTGCCAGCATCTGACAACCCGGAGCTCATCCAGCAGCCAGCTGTCACGGACACAAGTTGTTCCACCCTCTCCCCTCCCTCCTCCTGGCTGCCTGCTCCCACCACTTTCTGTGCACCAGTGTTGGCACCCATCTAGCCTCAGGATGCAGCCTGGGAAAGTTAAGCCATCAGAAATGTAACCCCACCAAAAAATAAAGCAGCCAGTTTCATGCATTCATTCACCTTAAATGCACTGGAGCTTGGGCAAAGATGCAAATTTATTGGTAGGGAAAGGAAGACAAGATTGCCTTTCCAGAAGTGAGTAGCCACTAGATAATATTGATTTTATTGAATCATATCTCAGTGGGGTTGGACTAAACAGTAGGGACAGAAAGGGAAAAAAATAATAAAAACAAACATTATCTAAAAATGGATGGCTTGAAATATGTCCTAATTATAGGACAGGCAGCAGGGTATTAACTGCACAATAGCACTACAGCAGGCTACCAGGCACTGCTTCCTGTTACACAAAAGGTTACAAGTAAATGTAAACTCGTGAACTTTATAATAAAGAGGAAGGTGGGGATGGAGAGAAGCCCTGACACCCCTTCAGAGAGGCTCCAGCGGTGCAGCTGTGCGGCACCACGGCTGCTCCATGGCCACTGCCTTCCTCCCCCAAGCCCGGTGCTCTCAGGCTCCCCAAGCACGTCAGTCTCCCTGCCAAGTAATTAACAACCATCAGCTACCAAACACTGCGAAACAAGCGGCTCCCTGGGAATGCTCACTGCACCAAACCAGAAATATAAAGAACCCAAAGCTGGACACTTCACAAGAATTCAAGCGCTTCCTGCTTTTGACCTGGTTGAGGAAAAAAAAGTGAAGAATAGCCACAAAAAGCCTCGTTTAAGTGCATTTAGAGCCTTCCCGTGAAATCATTCAGGAAGGACCTTCCTTGTCCAGTTCCTTTAAAGCCTACCACAATTATGCCAGCTTTTACATCGCTTCTTTTCTGTAAGGAACAAGAAACCAATCACCATTTCACACTAACCCACTGGTTCATAATCATCCTTATGTAAGGAAGCCAAATACAAGTTGCCTGGAATCCAAATGGGGGAAAAAAAATCCCTTAGCCCTTAATTGCAAGAGATGACCACTCTTTGTGCTGTCCACAGAACTCACTCCAGGTTAACAGACCTGCACATGAATGCAGTTGCCTCTTGAACATTATACAGATTGAAACAGCTTTACACTTCATGCTCTGAACAGGCTGAGAGATTCAAATTCAGAAGTATTCTGAATAACTTCTATTTAGTTCTCTCTCCTCTCTTTTCTAGACCTCCATTTAAAATCTACTGTTTTTAAAAAAATAAGAAAAAGAACAACTGTATGATGAATTTTGAATGTCATTTCTTAAAGCCTATGAAGCTGGAGAATTCAAGTATCTTTTTTCTATGCAAACTTGAAAATTTATCATACTGTTCCAAAAAGTTTAATCCTCCTATGAATATTTATCTTTGAGTGTGCAAATGGATAGGAAATGTTTGGGTTTTTTTAAAAAAGTAATGTAATGTAAAAATACATTAAACCCAACTACACTTCAAGAAGAGAAATAATTTTGAAATGGCTGAAGCTTTGTCCAACACATCTCAAGGATGTGCAACCTTTCACTTTGCAAAAGTTTCAAAACGCAAAGTTTGAAGGCCCCAGGACAGACCAAAAAAAAGGCTGTTCCCACCCAAACTGCAGCTACCCCAGAGTGAGACAGCCCCCACCAAGACGAGAAGTTCCATCCTTTCCATCCCTCCACATCCCTGTAATTCCCATTGCTCACTTCTTACCAGCTCTAGGGCTCGCTGGGTTTCTCTCCAGGCCAGTGTAACCCCGCACAGCTCCTGGGCAAGTGGGCACGGGTTTTACCACCAGAGTGTTGTGCTGTGGGAACGAACTGAGCTGGCTCCTGGGTGAGCCCAAGAATCCCAGGGAGGGACCTGGCAGCCTCCTGGCAGCAACTGCCCACTGGATCACTTGAGCTGCTCGCAAAACTGCAGCCCAACAGAAAGCTGCTGACTCCTATGTAATATTTAGTGTTTTCCTCAGAGCCTCAGCTCTTGGCATCAGAAGAAAGAGCATTGAAATATTCACTAAAAAAAAGCGGACGGGGATGATGATGGGGAAGAAAGTTTTCCAAAACAGAGAGCAAATAAACTCTACAAAATTACTCTTAAAAATAACATTTGTTTAAGGTTAAACATTTAATTTCTTTTCTAATACAAGGTTTGGCCATGCTCCAATCCCTCTCCACCTCACATGACATAAGCCAGCTGTTGCCTCCCCTTCTTTTTGTTTCCTTTTTTATAGTGTCAGGTCATGACTGCAGGGGTTTCTTCACATGAAAGCAAGGGCAACCATAATGCATTGAATACTTTATGGCAATGTAAAGGACAGATTATGTTTCCTAACTACCTGTCCTTCTCAAGGTCAAGCACTGCCTGTCAAATTCTAAGAAACACTCAAAAATTAAAGTTCCAAACTTTTAACACTGAAGAAATTTAATCCTTTTGTTTTATAATAATTGTAAACCCAGGGCAGAAGGGGAGACATAGCGAAGAGGAGAATTACATAAATATTTTGAATTTTCAGTAAAGACTTAACAAATTCACTGGGTTTACAAGTGTTGATGTAAACCAACAGACATTTTCTGTTTATGTAGCACCTACCATGTAAAAGACTTACATAAGTCCCAGTGCTGCAGTCACAAATAAAAGCATAATGGTGGCACTAATGAAAACACTGGAGTCCCTGTTGACTTCTGGGTCATGGTATCAATTTAACCCTTTGAAAAGACATTGCTTGAAATCAGTTTTTTTCCCTTATAGCGAATACTACTGCTAAAAGAATATAAATCCATAAAGTTTGAGTCTTCGAAAACATCAACGCTCCAGGAAAGGTACATTCTACGTATTTGTTGTTGGAAAAACTGCTTTGCTCAGGTACCCTGACACGTTCAACTGCCCATAGTGACAGGAATGAATGAACTGCCATGTGAATTTATACTTTCTATAGGTACTGTCCCTCCTTTTGCCCTCTCACCCAGTCCCAGCAGTCCGTGCTGGAAGGATTTCTTTGTGTTTCAGACTGGAGGCAGCCAAAGCTTCAGCAAGAGACTCACTGTTTCTCTGACACTGTTTAGGGGGTTCCAGGGATATCTTTCCACTTGACTTAAAATCCACACAGACTGGAATTACTTGCTGTCACCTTTTCTCTGTGCACTGTCTATATCCATGGGTCTCCTACACCTGATAGTATAATCTATGTCACCTTAAAGCACGTACAAATTTATTTGTACATCACATAGTTAACCTCAAAAAAAAAAAAAAACCCAAATATCACAGCTTCACCACTCTCTTTGACATTCAGACTGCCACAGTTACATGCAAGAATTCTGTGGGCTTTGGCCTTTGCAAACTGAAAGTAAGCCAAGGGGAAAGAGGAAATAGTAGTTATAACACATGATCCTTCCTGAAAAATCCGTAAGGGTTCACGTCACGTTTACAGGAAAAGATACACACTACATATCCTAGAAAACGGCTCTTAAGAGAGGAATCTGTGAAAAGAAGTTTCCTACGTCCACATGTCAATTATTCTCAAGATACAATAAAATGGTATTTAAGGAGTGGGAGGAAAAGTGTGATTCCCATCCCTCCGGTTGATTTTCAAGAGCTAGAGGGAAAAGGGCAGTTTCAAACTTGCTCATAAAACAGATAAGGAACCAATAGATCTCTTTTAAAACAAGTATTTTTTGTACCCCCGACCCCCAAAAAAGCAGATACCCACAAGTACTGAAACCAGGAGAAGTGGGTAGAACTATTTGCATACATCTACTCCAAGCTTCTCTAGCAAATCTCAAACTCACTCTGCCAGTGACTTCCTTCCCTCTCTTTAGTCTCAGAGGGCTTTCCAGAGAGGGAGACTGGCATACTAAACCCAAACCTTCCACAGATCAGCTTCACCCATCTCTCTGTGGAAAACCTAATTCAGAATATTTGCTGTCTTTGCTGTGTTAGGGTTGGGTATGCCTTTTGATTGAACTTACCCCAAAATGAATTTTTCTCAGAAATGAAAAATGCCCTCACTTAGAAGTAAGCACTATTTTCAATAGTACTCTTTAAAACTCATTTACAAGCATACAATGGAAAAAATCCAAACCTTTCACTGGATGGTGCAATAAATGACATTTTTTTTAAATTCTGGAAGGCAATTCTGTACATTAAATGTAGCATAAGCATCAGTTAAATGGATTATTGCAACATTATACGCGAAAAGCTGGGTATAAGTCACAAGTGTACACCTACTTCCTAAAACAAGGGTATAAATGTTATGCAGGATATAAATCTTAGAGGCAATGCTGTCTCACAGATATGTGCTATAGAAACCTTACAGCTATGAACAGAGCTCAGTGAACCCGGCAAATAAGCCAGGAACTGAAACCACTTATAAACATCACCAAACTGATTTGCTTTTAAGAAAGTCCCAAGCTGGTGAAAGCAGCAGCAAAACAAGCCAAAAGCAGAAGGGTTATTGGTGTGGCAGATGTATCAGGCAATCAGTTCAGGAGCTCATTTACTTCAAGCTCATTTACTGAGAATAGGAGGAAAAAGCCACCAGAGCATTCCAGCTGTATTGCATCACAAGGCAGCTGATGTTCACCGGTTTATTAGCCTCGGACTAGAAAGTTTAACTCTTGGTGTCTCTGGACACAAACACACCCCGAGTCTTGAAGAGACCAAAGTTAAGCAGAAGCATCTCGGTCAGCCTTACCTGGTTCAGAAGACATTGTTTGCAAACGTAATCCAGTACCACTGCACGAGGAACTGATTTTGCAATGGTAATAACCCTATGAGAGGCTCACATGTATCCCATTTACAAGCCCTACAAGTTGCCAGAAAGGACTTCTCCCCAGATGCTCAGTGTGTGCTGGCAGTTTACATGCTGGGTCTCTCAGTCACACGATGCTCCTCCTCTCGGAAGGCAAGCCTGTGCTGAGAGGAGAAGCGTAAGCTACGCAAACCAGTCTGCTTAGAGAAGAGAGCAAAGTCTGTTCGCGAGGAAAGAGGAAAAACAAAGAAATCAGCTTATGTAACGTACAAACTGCTGGAGAAAGAAGGAGGAGGAGGAGAAGGAGGGACTACTGTAAACTGTTTTGTCTAATACCTCAGCCACTCTGAAAGTTTTGTCACTATTAATTGCATCGCTGTTCGAAATTAAAGCAGCATCAAGGTTAAAGGACAAGTTAGTACGTTTTTCTGTTTGGTGCTTTGTTCTCCCTTTATATTGCATGGTGCTCATTTCAAATCATCTTCTGCATTTCCTAATCTCTGTTTAAAGTTATGCCAAGAATGAAGTACATATAACACACAGGATACCAAAGCACTGACCAAAAGAGTCTGCATTAAAGAATTGTCATGAAAACATTAGTTTATTTGGCATCGATTAAAATTGATTGGAATAATTTAAAATCAATTTTTAAATGATATAAACTACATATTGTGCTTCAGGGCACTATACAAAGATATTAGAGTGAATTATGAACTGTGGAAATACACAGTTTCAAAAAGCAAAAGGATTAACTGGAAAGGGAAGTTACCGCAAGTAACTTTCTTTTATTGTTCAGAGCTCCCACACCATGTGATCCCCAGCTGGCACGCTTTCATCTCAGCAGGAGAAAAAACCTGGGATTTAAATCCAGCCCCGTCAATTCGGATAATATGAATCAGAATAGAGCAGCCAGCTGAGGTCATTTTCAAGCTCTGCACTGCTCCAAACCACAGCTCCCTGCAGCCCCTTCCATCTCCAGCCTCGCACTCAGAACACCGCAGAGCTGCTTGGAGGGCTGAGCACCAAGGGTTACGGGGAACACACTTGCAAAACAATCCGTGAGTATCTGTTTGTCACTGAGGGGACAGCCCTCTGGAACGGGGCAGCTAATTGTTTCCTTTCTATTACAGATGTTGAACGGCAGGGGGATAGTGCCGAAACCAGCAAAATAACAACTTTCTTCCAGTTATTTCAACACTTGGTGCGTTTTGCGTGTTGAGATGAGCAGATGCAAGCGCCACACATATGGATTTAAAACCTAAATGGAACACATTTGTAGCACTTTGGCCAACATTTACAAGTTTTCTTTCTGTTTTGAGCACTTATTTTAAACTGCTGAGCCAGGAAGTTGCATTTCCTCATCCCTGATACTCCTAGCAGGCAATCCCAGGCTCCTTAAAGACACATACAAATTTTATTCACCCAGATCTTCAATGCATCATTAAAATAAAAAACAGCATTAGCTGAGTTTCATAATCAGACCAAGAGTACTCAAGGGCATAAGCTATATTTGTATTTTGGAAGTTCACCTCCAGGAGTTCAAAGCTTGCCCCTGTTGCTTGCGCTTGCACATGAAGTACCTTTATAAAAGAACCCCACATCTCTCCAGAAAAGCCTTTGTTGAGAAGATAAATTTTCTGCTCAGTTTCCCACATTTGGAGCAAATCACTTTCCCCATGAGTCTGGTTTGTCCATCTGCCGGTGAGGGTTTTGCCAGCCTTTCTTCAGCCAGGTCTACTCTTCCCAACCCAGGAAAACCACTGATAATGCCCATCATACAAGTGCATGCCAGATTTTAAATTCAGCAATATAGCTTTCAACTTTCACACAAACAACATAGCAGGTTAGAAAACTACAAGACAAATGGCTCCAAAATAATTTAAGAAGCAATTATTTTAGATAAGCAGGTACATAAATGGTTACTGACCACTGCAAGCAAAGAGAAGAGAAGGGGTCACACAAGGAAAAGTAGGGGCCAGACAGGAGAGAGTCACTGCAGCTCTGCTGCCACTCAGAAAGAAGGAATTTTACACACATGAAGGAACCTGGGGATCCTATTTCACTTCCAGAAGTAGCAACATTAAAACAGGCATAAAGAAGTCACCACTGCCCATCTTTGAAATACATATTTAACTCCTCCTTTTAAAATAAAATATATATTAATTGTTCCATATCTATTTGATTAGCTAGCAGATAAGGGGATTTGGAAGAGATTAAACTGCTAGAAGGGGAATATCTCATTAACCTATTGCCCTGGTTTCACAAGCGTTCTATGCCCAACTTTGCTTGCTCTAAAAGCAGAAACGTGCAAATTGCACAATGCAAGTATTAGTCAAAACCTCATCAACAAGAGGTGCAGCTATGTCTTCCCTGTCACCAAAACATGCCTATGAACTTTAAAGAAAAGTTAATTAAAAAATAAGGTTAGTTTTATTAATTTTCTCTAAAAGGCAGATGAAGAAGCATGGAGAACAGCTAGTTAAATAAAACAAGCATTCTCATTAGTGTGTCATTAAAGTTGTACTACTGAGATAAGAATTTGCTGTCATTTAGTATAACCAGAATAACTACACAGACTAAACACAGTATGCTTTTAGTCCTTGCACAGCAGACTAGGTCTATGAAACTATGTTAGCCCAAATCAAAATTAGTGGCTCTTATATGACTTCCTCACTCCAATAATTAAAAGTTTTCACAAGCATCTCACAATAAATATAAGGCACTTACTTTTTTTCCACCTCCAAGCACTTCTCAGACTAAACAACACCAGCTTTTTCTCAGTACTTTCCCCATTTTGCAGACAAGGGGACTCAAACTATGTACATAACTCATTTGAATATTCTTAACGTGATGAAGTTGAGAAGGAAGTCACATGAGTACTGTTAGGAAACCTGGAAAGCTGAACTAAGTATTAAAGAGCTACATGAGCAGCATGTCACTGACACACAGCCCCCAAAACCAAACTGGCTCATGTGACAGTGAATCATAGTCCAGCACTCACTGTAGCTGTCTTCTGATTCTCTCCTCCTTACTGCAGACTCACTTCAGGCACACAGTGTTTGAAAAAGTTTGCTGAGGATGATGCATCAGAACATGATGCACAGTTTGTGTCAGCCAGTGATGGAGAGGGATTTTTGTCCTAGCCAAAGGATCAGTAACACACCTGCACCCTGATTCAGGAGAATTTCTGAATTTCAATATGGAAACACTTCCCAACTTTCTTTTTCCGTGTGAGAGGTCTATAGACATATCAGTGAGTCCAAGAGAGAAAGGCCTCTTTCACAGGACTCCTATAAAGCAGCTGTGGTTGACTCACACTGATCTCCCCTTTCTCTTCTCCATTACACCCCAATACTTCAAAATCACAGCATTTGGGGCATGGGCAGAAATAAAAGCATGCTTTGTCCTCCTCCTTAAATAGTTCCTGAGGTGCTATTAAAAGCCCCTCTCACGAGCTGGGCAGTAGTCTGTAGAGGGGTTCAACTTGGCTCCCAGCTATTCTTAGAGAAATGGGATCAGCTACAGGACACCATACACCTGTGTCCCGAAGTGACCCTCACTTCTGTCAGATCTTCCACATGCTGTCCTTTTTGTGACTCTTGGGATAGTCTAAAATCAGTAACATGGGATTTTGTGCAGAAGCCTGGATGGCTTAAACAAAATATATTAAAAAACCCGAACGCACACAACTTATTTAATATTGCTGTCTTGTTAAATTGCATCTTTCAAGCTTTGCCCCAGTGGCATGTGAGGAAGGAAGAAACAGCAATATCACAACTCAAGATTTGCAGGTATGTAATGAATAAATGATGGGGGGAAATTCTGTGTTAAGGAAGTGACCTACAGAAACCAGTGAGTACCAGGAAAAGGAGGGAGGAGGGAAAAGTCCACACAGAAGTGGGCTGGGTGAGGAGGCGGTTTAGGAATGGGTATTCAGGGACTGTTGCAACAAGGAAAAGCAACAGTATCTTTAAAAAGATGCCAACTAACCCTCAACAAGGTAAGAAACACTAGGGGACACTGGACCTGCAGCCCAAATAGAAACACATTTGTTGAAAAGATATTTTCCCCTCCCAGTTCTGAAAATCAGGAACATCTATCACTCTCCTCCCTGGCTCTCCTGGTTCACATGCAAGGAGATGCAAGAAAAGCAGTCTCATGGTAGATGTGACGAACAATTACCATGCCATAATTAGAAAGTAAATAGGAGTATTTTTCCATCCTTTTTTTTCCTTTCTTCCAGCTCAGCTCTATTATGTGCCCCAAAGGGAAAGCCTGTGGTTTTCTCAAAGAACACACAATAGAACTTCTTAGAGGAAAAGAACTTTTTGTGCTGTGTTTGCACAGCTTTTGCCATTGTAGCATCTTGGTGTCTGCAATCTAGTCCAAGACTAAGAGTAATACAAGCAACTACAAAACTCTCCAAACAAATAATGAAATGGTTGCAATTGAATTAAATCAGAGAACTATATCAAAGATCATTGAGTGCCACCTATTCTATTAGAGTATACAAAAGGACTGTTTCTTCTATGGCAACTCAATGCTTTACACTAACAATATAAAGTTGGTTTTCTGTAGCTCAAAGTACCCTCCATACTTAAAAAAAAATAAAATCCAGGAATCTGTGATTCATTTGTCAATTAATCTTCTTTAGTAAAGAAAGATCAGCAATTGTTAAAGGATTTCTGGTTTTAGACAGGAAAAGTGGTCGAAGGCTATGTTTCCATCAACTGGGTTTGATTTGCTAATTCTTCTGTTAAAAAAAAAAAAGTTTAACCGTTCTTATTTCTAAAACCTCCTTTATAAATACATACAAATAATAAATATGTATATCCTACAAAATCATGTTATGATCTAGGGAAGCAGAAATTACTATTTATCGTGTTATCCATTCTATTACACTACACAGAGTTAGCAAATGGAAGAGTTTGCAAAGAGAAGACACCCTGAGACTGTTTTTTCTCATGGCATCTTCGGTGCTTGCTCCTTCCCATGCCTGCCTCCTCAAGAAGGATGCTTCCTCAGGCCTTCTGCCTCCCACACAGCTGCTGCCTTGTCCCCAGTGACAGCATTACCTCTGGTGGTGATGTCCCTGCCTGCCGCTGCACCTTCCTGCAGCCAGGACACACAGCCAGACCAGCAGAGCCAGGAGGGCAGCTCTGGTGCCTCGTCAGCTTGGGGTCATCACATAGCTGTTACCACAGAAACCCATACCCTCCTTTAAGGAAGGGGGGAAGAAAAGGGAAGAGAAAAAAGCCTGTGGTCTAACCTAGAAGTGTTGTGCCATCCATCTTTACTCACCTTCATAGATCAAACATCATTTAACATATTTGCAAAACAGTACAGACTCATTTTCCAATTAATTTAGCTTTTGGTCACACACAAACACACAAAGCACACGTGCATCCCACAAAAAAAGGCCGTGACCCAGTCCAGGAAGACCACCACACTGAATTCTCCTTAAATTTAGCAGTACAGTGCTGAATTTGTAAATTTGAAGTTACCCCTTCCACGTTAAAAATCCAAACAACAGATTCACCAATTAAGCAGATCAGATTGCAGTGACTGTGATTTCACTTCCACATAAAGATCAAATTAGGGCAGTTTTAGATACTAAAAATAAAGTACAAATTATTCTTGGTTTTAGTTAATAAAACCTGCATGGAGGATTCACAACAAACAGCAGACTGGAATGTATTAATACACTTCTGGGGTAGTTAAGAGTACACAAAATATCATCAGGAGAAAAAATTACTGCAAAACCAGTCAAATATTCTTTACCTGGCTAGAAGCAGTAGCAAATGTTTGGGTAACCCACTGCAGAAAGCAGCAAACACACAAGCCCCATGACTTACACCATCAGTTTATGGATCATCCATGTCAGCAGATGCATTTGTGAAACTGTATTTCTTAAACAGAATATGTGACAGTACAGGCATTTTTAACCTATTCCACCTTAGCTCTGACTCCATGCTTTTTGAGGAGGAGAAATTTGAAGGCACAAGACCTTTCTCCTTTCACCTTTCTCCACCCTCCCTGTCACATTATAGAAAGTATCAGATGACCTTTCTCCAGAACACATCAGTTCCTGAAAATCACGGAAGCATGGAATGGTTTGGGTGGAGACCACTCAGCCCAGCTCTCCTGCATGGGCAAGGACATCTTTCACCAGATTGGCCTCACGACAAAAAATGTCACTATCTATTCACAATTATTCCCTTCCACCTCAAATATATATACACAGCTGTAGTCTCTAACTTACTTTGTCCTGTTAGGGCCAATTTAATCTAGTATTTACAGGACAGTCAGCAAATTGGGGCCTTCACTGCAGGGTTTTTTCTTCTCTGCCATTAATACATAATGCTGAATTTTTTCCAGTCCATCCAACCTCGTGTACCTCAAGTGTCCAGAGAAAAGTGATCACAAGGAACTCTACAAACCAATTTCACTCAAAAAAGGAAGGTAGAAATACAGACAGTGGTGACAAATAAGAGAATGTAGAACTGTATTTCAGCTTTTGGAGCAGTAAGGGTCAAAGATCAGAGAGAGCTGTGACTGTTTTTATATAGTGAAGTGGTGCTGATAGTTAAACATAGCCTTTGAGACCACATCCACACTAATGAAACTGTAATTTCCTTTAAATTATTGCCATCCACACACCAGACCCTCATCAGCCAGACAGTAATAACTTTTCACCATTTATTTCAACACGAAAGCAATCAATAAGCTTTTCCCCACAGATCCTTTACTGCCATCTCTGAACTCTAAAAACCTGGAATCAGAGAAGGTGCCAGCTATAAAACAGACACAGCCACATTTCATTGTTGTCTTTCTTATGGAAGGAAATTCCAAAACACCACCTGATTTTGTGATAAACAGGATTAGAGCAGTGCAAAGAAAATCTTAATCCATTAAAACATGATGAACAGACTAGAGTATCAAAGAACAGTAAGCAGATCACATCAGATTGAGAGGCTTTTCCCTCTCATCATGACTGTGTTCTGGGCATTGTTTTGCACTGAAATGTTTAGATTATATCAGATTGAGGGAGTATCACATTTCTGCTCACACAAGCTGAGGACTCTCCATGGAAGACACACATACACAAAAAACACCTCAGCTGCCAACTGAAGTTTTGCTCCTGTGTTAAGCAGCAACTAAAAAAGCATTCTACAGTTTTCAGTATATTTCAACAGTGGGAAAATTTTTGAATATTTGGAATATTTTCGGGCAAACCAGGGAAACACCAGGAATAAGACCAGTAAAATCAGTGACAAGTCCAGAAAATTTAATTCAATTGTTTAGAAAGACTATATTTTACAATCAATTAAATCCACTTTATGAACACATACACACACACACAAATGTTCAGTCTCTTATGGCCTAACCAGGCCACAGCTTGCAGAACAAGTGGTAATATGGGCAAAATTGGTGGGCAAGGCTCTTCATCTACAGTGTTCCAGACTAAGATTTTAAAATGAGCATTTCCCCAAAATAACAGGACGTTAGCAGACAACTGAGGGGTGCAGCATTGCTGACTTCACTGAGGGCAAACAGAGCTCACACTGCTAACTGCGAGTATTTCATCATGTTAGATTTTAACTGTTGTGTTTCAGTTCTTAGGCAAAGCTCTAATTCCATCCCCGAGCCTTTGAATTTATTTTGGCTTATAGCAGCTATCTTTAAGAGTGTTTGTAGCAGCTTCCACAGTTGAAACTGACTTACACACAGAAATCTTGACAAGCCAAGGGACTAAAACACTTGCCAGTTACATTACAGTGGGTGGCCAAGTCATAACAGCAACATAAGGCTCCAAGCAATGGCGTGAACAAGAGCTACTGAAGAGAACAGACATCAAAATTAATCTTGGAAACTGCTTTGACACACAGAGATGCCAGAGAACTATTTCAGCTGCAGAGAAAAGTGGCACAGGATCTTTAAAGAAAGGCAATAGGTAATCTTATATAACCTATGAAGCCTTTTGTTATTTCAGAGAGCTGAACAATTCTCAACCACAGTGAACAAGTAAAATGAGCATAAATTATTAATTCTATGTCTCAATCTCAGTGTAACTGCTAGAAGCATGGTATGGGAAGCCATAAAACTATTTTTAATCACTAAAAAGCCATTTCATGCTTTCACTCATCTTCCTGAGCATCAGTGACCTCCTTAAGATAGGGAGGAGAATAAAAAATAAAAATAAGTATTAGCTTGCGTCCTATTAGAAAATAGGACAGCGGTGTAGGAGAACAAAAAGGATGCTGATACGGAGGAGGAGACAGGATGAAGAAAAATTCCAGGTGAGAAGTTCAGGTCCTGCCCTGCAGGAATGACTCATTACAGAATTAAGTTTTTCTTTAAAGTAATCTTACAATCTCTTGAGCTAATTTTCCTTCTACTACTCAAACAGCAGCTGTGTTCAACACCTCTCCAGGGAATACACCACACAACCCATGGCACTACTTAATGCCTTCAAAACAAAACCCTTGGTTGTAGAAAAGTCCGTAATTCAGGTCTTCTGCCTCAATCCCCAGTTCATGAGCCTTTGCTGAAAAGATTTGCATAAATCTTTGTTTCAGTCTTAGCTAACAAACTTAACACAGATACTCAGAACTATAACCACACAAACACCTAATTGGGCAGCTGTATGTGGATTCTGTTTTGTTTTTTGGTAAGTGTTACTACAAGTAGAAGTGGAACAGACAAGTTACAACACTGTTTAATATCAGGGTTAGCTACACCTACACTCTCTCCATGAAGGTAAAGTGTGTCTGTGGTAGTGGGAAAACCGCAGCAAAAAATTACAATCTGAAGAAGGCACAAGCCAGAAAAAGTCTACAGATAGTCAAGAAGAAGTACACAAAAACTGCCATGAAGTTTCCTCCGAAGAGCAGCAGCTGGAAAAGCACCTCTACTTGAAAAAACACTTCTGCTTGCCATCTGCCAGGACTAGAAGGCTATTCTTCCCTCCGATTCAAAATCTGGCTGCTCTGGGTTACTATTCTTCTGAAGCACTGGAGACTGGCTTGAGCCCAGAAAGCATTATCCTGATAGCAGAATTCACGTCTCAAAGTGCCTGCTTGAGTTTTCTACTTACAGGGATCTCATGACACTGGCAATGAGTTCAATCTTTCCTGTTCAGTTTCTGAAGCATAGTGTACCACTGGCTTTTCATCATTTAGCAGAGTTTAAAGCTCTCTTTAATGTTTGTTTCCTATAGCCAGTAAGAGTCTGTAATTCACAATATGCCAGAAGAAAAGCCTGCTGAACATCTAAATGACAGGTAAGTTATATACCTGTGACTGAGGGAGGCAGCGGGGAAATCCCACACAAAAACCCCTCAGAGCGACCAAATGGCTCCTTCCAGTCCTGAGCTCCACATTCCCAAATGCACTCAAGGACTTACTTTGCTGAGATATTCATCGAAAAGTAAACAATTCCCATGGCTCTTATAAGTCCAAGTAGTATTTTTATACTTAAAATGAACAGCTAATTATATAGTAAGAGCAACTGGATGAACTGTGGAAAAAAATAAAAGGAATAATTCCACTTCAAGATACTCTGTAGCTGGCATGCAGTCATTTCTTCCCATCCTGTTCTTCTTCCAACTTTGAATAACAATTACCTGGGAGGAATATTTTCTGAAACTATTTGCAGAACAGCTCTGAGTCTTCAGGTCCTTCAGTTAGACACCTTAGCAAGGTGGAACCTCAAGGAAGGAGAAAAATACTTCTGTACTAGATGCAAGCCCCTCCGTAAAAGACCGAGAAAACCTACCACAATTCATGGGCATGTAATTCATCTGCCTGTCTCTCCCATTTAGTTACTCATCATCTCGCTGCACAGGTTCAGGATGGTGATCTGCTTTAGAACAAATTCAACCAATTTGATGTTTTCTAAAATCTGGTACAGCGCTTTCCAGCGTGGTGGGAAACAGAAGTGTTAATGCCTGCATTTTGACCCCACCCATACAAAGCGTAAAAGGCACCAGCAATTATACATGACTAAGGCCCAGCAAACAGACCAACAGCAGCAGTGCCTGTGTCAGCAGGTTTTATCCTCCCACATCCAGCGTCTGGAGAACTCCATTATTCCATGGGACTTGCAAAGAGAACAGTTTGTAAACAGGCACCAGGACCTTCCAAAACAGCTGGCCCTTCAGAGGGAGCTGCAGGCTTTAACCTTGAAACAGCCATGCTGCTGTAAGGAGACAGTGAGGAGCCTGGGCTTTTTTGGTTTTTTGTTTTAGTGTTCACTATACTCGAGTAAACAGCAAAAACAAAGTGTATTGAAAACGAAGCATGTTTAAAACCTCCACCAAGCAGCAGCCCGGACACAATGTATAAATAAATCCAAGTCATGTCAAACAGCATTCCATAGTCATGTGTCAAGAGAAAAGCAGAAAGACTTGTCTGTTTGAAGGAAACAATTGTGATCGTTTATGTGCAAGCCACTTTCCTATATATTGACTCAGGATTTTACCATTTAATGACAAGTTTCCTGAAAGCTTAGTGAGTACAGACATTATAAACAAGATTATTATGAGCCCATTATATACTAGATTGTATTTCTAGACACTATTTAGTTGAGAGTTCATTCAAAATGCCCTTTTATTGTGAGATGATGTACCTAAGTTTAGCTTACCCTCTTAAAATAACCCAAATCAAATCACTACTCAGGATGACCCATCATCTCTGCTAGCCCTGAAAGCCCATATTTTAGAATAAATCTCCCTCAAGAGATCATGTAGCAGATTACACTGGCAATCATTTGTTTGCATTAAGCATAATCATCAGAGCCACTTGTAATAATCTACCAAAGATTAAAAAAAAAAAACAGCCTTAAAAAAAAAAATCATTAGTTTCCAACAGACATTTAACAGTTCCTCTCTTACATGGAAATGGGATGTCTACTACGAACAGCCAGATGCTCAAATGGATTAAACAGTGTCTAGCCTTTAAATCAACACTGACCTAGTGACCTGAAGTAAAATTCAATAATAAAAAAGTATCCAACAGACACATGTGGACCAGTCAAGCCAGAAATTAAAAACATTTCTTAGCTGGGGATTGTTTGGACATTTACATGGTGCTCACCAGAGAACGTAAGAGCTGGAGAGTGCAGAATGTGAAGTCCCCTATTTATCCTTGACACATGTTTAGCAGAGGCGGTGGGAAAGCAGGCTTCTCAGCAGCACAGCCCCAGGTAGCAATCAGGAGAAATCACCTCCGGAAAGGGTGCACAAGCCATTACCTTCCTGCCCACAGGATTGCTGCTGTCTGTGAAGACTTGCCAACGAGACAGTAATTCACACGCAGTGACAGTGAATCCTGTGTGCCTTCCTCGAGACAGAGCAGGGAACAGAAACACATCCCACAGCAGGGTAACCTTGGGAGGGTTGCCCTTCACTCCCGGCAGGTCCAGGATAACACCTGAAGGGTGAAAGTCTAATCTCTTTCCAAGGACAAAAGCCAGTCTGCCCCTTTCCTTCTGACAATGCAGTTACAGACTTGTGACTTGCACGTGGGAACAAGTCCACCGCAGCCTATTAAGAGCAAGTTTTGCATAAATCACCAACTTCAAAGGCAATGCAATATTTAAATTCTGGAGAAGGAAGGCAATTTTTTAAAAGGGTTTTTTTTTTAATTACAAGTTGATGCAGCTTCCATTAAGAGTGCTCACCCAGTTCCACCAACATGAGAGTGTTACATGATGTCTGAAAGGATTTCAGGCACATATGCCAGCCTCCCACAAGCACAAGAAAAGCTCATTCACCACAAAGAGTTAAAGAACTCAAAGAAATAAAAACCCTCTCAACCTCCCACACACACTTTTGTTAGGCACCAAGACTTGAAAAACATCTTGTAGGTTAAAAATTTATCTTAGTCAAATATGTTGCAATCGTGACTTATTAACTCTATCAGTAACTTTCTGTCCAGACTCCAATGCACTGACATTTTCAGTGCATGAAAGCAGAGGACAGAGCAGTTGAATTAGCACTGACACAGTTTTAGTTAAAAGCCTCTAGTAGTGTTCTCTCCTGCACCAAATAAAAATGGCAGTTCTGGCAAGAGGGATGCAGCATAAGACCTTTATTTGAAAGGGGAAAGCCCATATGTGACTAAAAACAATTGCTGAAGTAACATTTTGTGTTTTGGGGGTGCAAAATTTTAATGTCCCTCATTTTAAGTCAGCAATTTGAATGGCACTAAAATGCTTACCATGCATATATTATGAAAAAATTTAATACGGCAAAAAAAGTATTTTATAGGACACGGAAACCTTACAAGGATATACCTCTAATTTTATTTTCCCCTTTAAATTAAATCCTGCCTTGAAAACAGTCACAGTATTTGCAGAGAATCCTGAAAACTCATGTTAAGTCTCTATACAATTAAGCTCTGTAAGAGAAATAGTCCAAAATGTTTGGTCAGTTGGTGAGTTAGAAAGAGGGACAGAGAGTGGGAATGAGGAGTGGAAAACCTGCTCCTGCATTCTGCCTCCCTTACGCTGCTTCCTCTGGGCAAACTGCATAAAACACCCTAAACATCCATTGTATCACCAGCTCTGCTCGAACATTTCCCCCTCGTCTCACCCTTCATGCCAGTACGAAAACCAAACACGTATCACATCCAAAAAGAAATCACCCAGACAAAAAGCAATCAGCGTGAAAAGACATGTAAATCAAGCAGATCTGGCAGCAAACAGCATTTCATAAAGACAAGAGATATGAATTGCTCCATTTGTGTCAGCTCGGCCAGTTATTGTTCTGACTTACTACTTTAACTACCCCAGATTAAATTGCTTGAACTGCAACAGACAAAGATCCTTAAAATGCAATCCCCCCACACCCTCCTAACAATAAGCATTATTTCCGTGGTGCTGCCATCCTCGAACCTTAAAGCCACTACATCAATTAAAAATTACCTACACACAAAACGAATATAGCACCGACCTTGCAAAAATCTTGCTCCTCTTGGCTAGAAATCATCAACAGTTTTGGTAAAATCCTTTTATGTGCTCCTCCAGCTAGCTAATTCCAGCCTTCCATTAACGCACTCCATTGCAGATAATTGCCGACAGCACACGCTCCCCTGCTTTTGCTGGTTCCCAACCCAGCGAGGATAATCACATTCCAGCAGGGAGTGAACAGATGGCAGCCTCCATGGTAACCAGTCCTCCCCAGCTAGTGGTAGCACTGGGAGACTCCCGGGGACCGGGGCAACAAGCGCTCTTTGTGCTCCAGCCTCCCAAAGCCTGAGCGCAGGCAGAGCCGGCTCTAGGGCTGACTGGGCATGCCTGGCAGGTGCCCTGCCTTCGCGGGCAGGCACGACACCTGAACAAAAGCCGGTGACCAGGTTTAACCTTGACACTGCCTGTTCCCGCGGGGGGGAAAGGGATAAAACACCCGCTGAGATGGAGGTGAAGCTAAGCGGGAGTTCTATTTGCTATTAAAACAGAGCGCTCAGGGAAATTAGCTGGGATCTGTTTTTCCCCTGACAAAATGATTTTCTGAAGGCAGGCTTATTTCCCCTGAATGGGTTTGATTTCAGCACATTTGCTGCCCCATCTCTATCTCCCGGACTTTGAAATTGCTCCCCTCAAGATACCGTAATCTATTGCTCAACAAGGACTGCACAGACCCTCTGTTCCGGTCTCAGGGCTTCTGTCAGGCTTATCTGCTCTGCATCTGCCGAGATCAATGCTGATTCAGCAGCAGGCAAAACTGCCCGGTCTCTCTGCTGCACTGCCAGGAGAGGCGTGTCTCGAAAAGCCTTTTATTTTCCATATCAAAGGTGTGCCTGAAACCTCTGCTCTCACCGGGCCAGACCCTGCACAGCTGCACACCTACAGCGAAGGTGTGTGCACCAGCTCAGAGAATTCCCACTGATGCTGTCTGCAGGGAAAAGGGAAGTGGCTTTTCACATCCAACCGATAACAATCTTCTCTGCAAAATAAAAGGGCTTTGAGAGAACATATTAAGGCTTTAAATACTGATGAGTTGTACAGTCTCAAAATATTCAAGGTCTGAAACACTGAATGTACAATAGCCTTGACTCACTCAAACTTTCTCTCCCTCACTCTCAAAACCACTCAGCGCTTATGACTAATGGCACGTCAAAAAAAACCTGTGGGTAATTTTACTTAAAGCTGAGCCAAATTTGGACCTCAGGTTCCTGCATGCTGACTTAGGTCTAGCAAACTATTCTTTTGAGGAAGGGAAAATGGTTTCCTTTCTCCTTTAATGGCAACTTTAATCTTCTAGCTGGTCCTGCAGAACAGCTTTTTGTTGCTTTAAAAGACTGAAAAACCCTGAGCTGGACCCCACCATCACAAAAACACATCTTCTTCTGCTACTGGTTTCAGGCACGAAGCTCTATGATTTTCTCTCTCCTCCAACCCAAATTTTCAGTTTTCCTCATCCTCACTGCACAAGGATGTTTATTTTGTTTCGCAGCAAGCCCAGTGAAGTTCACGTTGGTAAGAGACACCACTGTTAAACTGCTGGTGCATTGCCATTGGAAGTCCTTCAGATCCCTGCTGACAGCACAAGAGTATCTGTAATCCGCATCAAAGTCCGCACCACAGAAAGCTGAAGAGGACCCAAATTTCAGAAGGAACTCACAGAGCTCACAAGGGCACTGTGGATACTGGTGACAGGTGTGGGACCAAACCCAGGTCTGCCAACTTGCCCTCCAGGACTAGTAGATCATTCTGACCCAAGCTGCTAATTTCAATCCATTTTCTTCCTCTAAATAAGCAATCTTTACATCATCAAAAAATTTTTAAACTTATATGGACACCAAACCTAATTATCCATCAACAGCAACAGTAAAATAAAGTCAGGAAGAAAACCAATATCCTATTTAACTTGCCAATTGTTAATAATAAAAACCTTTCAGCATTAAAGGATCATGAAAGACACAAATAGCATTTCCTTTTTGCCTTTTGAAAATAAAGGCCATGGCTCAGAAATTAGTTTCGGTGTACTTACAGATTTTTATGCATTTATGCATTTCCTGGGTTAAAAAATGGAGCAATTACAATTCTTAGCAATTGACTTCAAAATTATAGGGATTCAAGTTCAGTTTCAGTCTTTTTTCCATCATGAACGGGATACCTCCCACAAAACAATTTTCTAGATTTATGTTAATTCTAACTTTGTATTTAAAAATTGTTTACTGAAATATTATAAGCAATCTTGGTATTGGAAAACCTGTTCCATGCACCATAAAAACCCTTAGACCATCTGTTCTTGAACAAGAACTAGCTGTACTCGTTATAGGAGGATTGCTAGCAGAATGAAGGGCAACAGCAGTCAGAATCCATTTCATTTGGTCTGATTTTACGCAGATACAATGGAAAAAAAAGAAACCATGTGGAGCAGCCATCACACATAGGAAGGGGCAATGGGGCACACTACAACCTTTGGCAGAAGCAATAGGTAACATATATGGAGCAGCACTAAAAAAAAGTATCCTCTGTACATTTGACAAAAGTTTTATTCAAACTACCTGAAAACTACAGAGGAAAACAGCACATTCAAAATGATTTTGAGGAGGGGTAGACAAAGAAAAGAAAATTTAGTCATCTCCCCCCTTCTTGTTTGGCTCAGAGACAGATAGAAGTTTAGGAATAAACTGGTTTTAGCTGGAAGATATGAATGGAAAATAAAGAACATATTGACATCCTGTGTCCTGAATTGATTTCATTGAAAGGATTGTCTTTCACAACAATGACACCACGTGCTTCAGCTTTTCCAGTCCCAGCTGCTATCTGATAGACCAAGATTTTGGCATTTTATTCAGGTTGATGAAGTCTGAAACTATGACTGAAACTGAAAACTGAAAGCTTTAGAGATGTATGTTCTTCAAATTGGATGGGGGGGGGTCTTTTTGTTAATGACCACTTAAAAATCTATTCACGCAAAACAAGTTATGTGAGATTAGAATGAGGCATACAGACAGCAGTTAGTCTCCATTGTCTGCATAAGATTTGAAAGCTTTAGCTAAAACCAGCCACAGCATCTAAGTGATGTGTCAGGCCTCACACATGCATGGTTTCAAGTTGTTGCCCATTTGTTATACCATTTCTTACAGTTCTACTAAAACAGGATTGTTTCCTGACAGTTGCAACATTTACTGCCAGACAAAGTGAAACAGTAGAACATTGATCTGCTCCATTATAGCATCACCTTTGTTTCCACAGGCAAATCAACTTCAGTATAAATATGGACTCATAGAACTGCTTAGGTTGGAAAAGACCTCCAAGATCATGGAGTTCAACTGTTAACCCAGCATCACTGTATTCACCACCAAACTATGTCCCCAAGTGTCACATCCATACATTTTTTTGAACACTGCTAGGCATGCTGATTCCAGCAGTTCCCTGAGCAGCCTGTTCCAATGCTTGATAACCCTTTCCGTGAAGAAATTTTTCCTAGTATCCAATTTAAACCACCCATGGTGCAAACTGAAGCCATTTCCTCTTATCCAGTCACTTGTTACCTGAGAGAAGATCCCAACTCTCACCTTGCTACATCCTCTTTTCAGGAAGTTATAAAGAGTGACAGGGTCTACCCTGAGCCTCCTTTTCTCCAGGCTAAACAACCCCAGCTCCCTCAGCTGCTCCTCACAGGACTTGTGCTCCAGACCCTTCACCAGTTCCACTGTCCTTCTTTGGACACACTCCAGCCCCTCAATGTCTTTCTTGTAGTGAGAGGCCCAAAACCGAGCACAGGATGCGAGGTGCAGCCTTACCAGTGCCAAGCACTGGTCATGTATTCCTTTTAGGTCCCAACCATCTAGTACTGAAGAAGTTCACCTCAAGGGAAACAGGATGCCTATATTTTTAAGAGTATTATATATATATATATATACTTGTAAGCAAGTATAGAGGCTAAAATTTGCAAAATTTCCTCTTACTTCTCCAAAATCCCAAGGTTTTTGTGATAAGCACAGAAGGGCCAAGGCTTCCACACTTCCACTGTCTCTCCTGGCTTACCTCAACTTGCTGTTTTCCTAAAAACCATGGTACTTTGCAGAAGGAAAGCAATGAATCCAGCCCTGCAGACAGAAGTGATTCCCCAGCAGTAGCTCTGCAGATGCAGAGCGAAGGAAACCTCAGGCCAGGCGAGCTGCACTCCCGTTACTTCCCCAGCGATTTTGGGCCACACGGTTTTGCACTGGCACGTGCTCCTCAGTGTCACAAGAAGCAAGGCTATGGCATTTATTTTTCTTCCACAGTGTGCCTCGAGAGGAGATGTGCGCTGGGCATGGAAGAAAGGGCAGCTGTTTTGCTTTTGTTCTTATGGGCAGCATTTGATTCACATGATGTCAGCGTTTCAAGCGATGAACCTTTCCCTTCCAAACTGCTGCTGTTTACAGAAGGGGGATTTGCAGCAGGGAGATGAGCTGAGCTATCTCCTTCTCACCAGCTCAATGACACTGTCTCCATCCACTGCAGCAATCCTTCTCCCAGTGTTACAACAGCTGTTCCTGTGGACGCTTATTTTTGGCAACTATCATTAAAGGACAACAAAGAAACACAGACAGAAGTTGTACTAGGCCATCTCGGTGACCTGTTTGGTGCACAGGCCTGAAAGTTATCCTTCCTTCATAGGCAGTCCTCCAGAATAACTTTCAAGTTACGAAAATGAATGCCTTATAGAAATATAAGAAACAAGACTTTTACTGTTATTTCTCCAAAGATAGTTATTTTCAGATCAGGCACAGCACCAGCCCAGTACACTGAAACACGTTCCATAAACCAGAATTGCTTTAGTTTCCAAGCAGTTTATGTCACCTCTCCCACTGAGCTGTATCAATAGTGCCTTCGAGTTATTAATGCCTGTAGCAAAGAAATTTTTCCTTCCTAAAGCCAATGCTAAAGCATATCTAGAGTTATCCAGGCACATTGATAAATATAATTTTCAAGTATTATGGAAAGCAAATTATGTAAAATCTAATTTCAAGAAAATCCACCCATCCAAAGGCTCTAGATTTGAGCCCCTTCCTCTGGTAAAGAAAATCCTCTTGGAAATGGCTGATAATAAAGACACAGCTAATTAACAGAATTTTATATTGTAAACACAGAATTATTTTTATGTCAGCAGCAAAATGTAGTGCACAGAAGAATTGCTAAGGAGAACCTACGATTGCACAGGCTCCCTCGAGAGCACACTGCAGCTCAGGCCTTGCACATCCGAGGCATGAGACAGTTCATGCTGGTGGTACCTATCCAGAAGCAAGAGGGCTGGATCTGGTTTTGCAAGTTGCGCGTGAACAGAGAGAAATGGAAAGCCAGCATCAAGATGCTTGCCTCACAACAGCAGAATAAGCTGTCACATTAATGCAGTCCATCCAAAAAAAAAAAAAAAGCAAGAGGGATGACAAAAATAGAGTGGATTTCAGCTGAAAACTCAGCGTGTCAAGGTAGGACAATTCAGCTCACTGTCTGGAAGCACCCAACAATAGGGCACAGCAACCACCAGACATGCCTGATTATTTCTGCAATCTCACAGAGTGTTTCCATGGAAAAGCAGCAGCCTCCTAGGTTTGACATTCAGCGTCTGACAGCTGAGCCAGCCAAAGCTCAGACTCACAAGGCTCAAAGAGAGATCACAGACAGCTCTTTGGACGTGGTTCTGAGCAATGCAAGAGTAAATCCAGCTCTGGGGAAGAGCCCAACCCCAGGGGTTCTTCTCTGTGCTTTTTATTTACCAGTTAAGTTCCCAATGAAAGCAGAACAGACATCAGAGCAGCACATGGGTGGGAACTGTGGCCACAGGGCTTTCCTTTCTCCTTAGGCTTCACTAAAGAGTTTCTGAAAAATCTGTATAGGAACTGAAGGACTGCTCTTGGACAGAACTGGCAAAACAAAGATAGAAATTGTTTCCCTGGAAGAAGAATGGCCTGTACATTCCCTCCTCTCTAAATCATCCTACAGTACAGACCAACAACAGTAGGAGAGTAAGGAAATGTAGAGAAGCCAATGCTACCACAGTGAAGTAACTCACGACATTATGGGTATTCAGTGTGCTTGTTTCCTCTGCACAGATACAGGGAGCTCTCATACTTCATCAATCAAACTTGGAAAGCAAAAAGGTTGTTATAACTCCAGAACCTGAAGTAAGGCTTTGCAGAGGTAATCTGAGGTACAGCAGGAGCAGCGGTATTTGAGCAGTACTAAATATTACATCAGCATCCTCACGCTTCAGCCCACTGCAGGTGGATAACTTATTAGTGGCAAAGAATGCAGAAAAAAATTCTTAAAATGCATTTAGCAGATCCACTCGTATAAAGCACATTGGTTTGATTTAAATTCCTCTCCAAACTCATCAGGCACCACTTTGCCAGAGGTTTCAAAGGTCTAGAGACATCTGTGCCAGATCCAACACAAACAAGCCCTTTTCTGGGCAGTCTGTAACATTTTTCAGAACACCACATTCATTTTACAATACACATTGCCTTTCTCTAGCCAGAAGCTCCTTCCATAGGTCGACAGAGCAGAAAATCATCTAAAGAAACCTCATTTTGGAGGGTATTTGATAAGGCAAACCTTATCCTTCCATGCCCACAGCTGACAGCTCCACTGACAAGAGGAAGGAAAAGCAGCCTCACGAGCTTTACTGGTAGTTGATGAGACAACACCAGCAAAACCTAAAAGTCCCACCCACCTCCCATGCTAGCTCACACAAGAGAGTTAGCTTTTTCACAACCCAAATTTACAGGGCCACTTAAGCCAACAGTAGCTATATGTTCCACTAGAGCCACCCAAAATACTCCCGGGTTTTATTTTTGTTTCTATTTCAGTGACTCAGAGATTTCTTTGCAGTCTACCTCCTCCCACAAGAATAAGCAACCCGTTTCACATCTGGGGGGGGGGGGGGGGGAGGG